>BEWF01000158.1:0-28719 GCA_002583695.1 Pleurotus salmoneostramineus
TTTTTTTTTATTGATTAGGGGACCACGGAGATCTACAGTATCCTATTCGTCTGGAGCGGCTGATTTGTATAAGAGACAGGGTTGCGGCCTCCAAGCCAAAGTATATTTAGGGGGAAGGTGGGAAAAGGTGGCGGCTTATCTGTCCTTCAGGAGTCGGCGTTGTGCATGAATTGCCATGTCCTCGTCGTTCCAGGCGTTGGTTGAGAGTGTCGAGGCACTCATCGCGAAGCAAGTCCCAGATACTTCGTGGACCCCCGATAGTGATGGTGATATAGCCAAACTATGGGGTCAGTCCCCTGCGGTCACTTTCGTGGACGGTTATCCAACCCTTGATGTCTCTGCCTTCGGCAATTTCGCAATTCCTCACACCATCCTCGTTCGCCCCGAGTATAAGTTGCTTGTACAAGCCATCATCAGTATGCGACGTGGTACTTGGTCACCAGCACCATTGCACGCTCCTACACCAGAAGAAGCAACCTCTGAATCAGGAGATGTACTCTCCCTATCTGACGACGACGTCCAGGCATTGCGCACTCCTCTACGTGACTGCGGTGGTATCACAATTCAAGGTTCTCCTGGCACTGGTAACTTCCACTCTTGCAAGCCGCTCATCTCAGATACTCACTTCATCCGTCTAGGAAAATCAACTTTCCTCCTCTACTTCTCCATTATACTACTGCGACATCAAATTCCCTTTTTCTACCAAGATGACCACGAGGTTGTTGGCTTTATCTGCCAAAGTGGTGTCTACTGGTTGCCACTTAGGGTTGCTTTTCAAATCACCCGACTTGAATCTACTTGCCACACCTTCTGGCTTCTCGACACCCAACCCTACACGCCACCACGTTATTGGCCTAAGGTGCATCGCGTCTTTGTTGTAGAGGCCGCTTCGTACCCGTTACCATTCCAGTCCTCACTGAAAGGTCACCTCCGGAGCTCCAGGCCAGTCTCAACGTACATCATTACGCCACCCTCTCTCAGCGAAGCCCTCGTTTGGTATGTCCGAGTTCATTGTTTGCACCTTGGTTTGCTCACACATTCCTTAGCGCTCGTCTCCGCAACACCCCACTTTCTTTCGCAACCGCTACGTATGGCCTTTTGGGGCCCTGTATTACGAATGTGGTTCTTATCTCAGATGAAGACATCCAGTATTTCTACCTCGAACATGTGAAGAACATAATCTCCTCCATGACAAGCACCACTCTCGACCTCATCGAAAACGTCATATTCAGTGGGTCAGCCTTTTCCCACTCGGAATTGGATCTCGTGCACCGAATATTCCTCGTAACCCCTGAACTGAGGAGGGACGCTTTTCGCCTCAGCATATCCACTTCCTTCGTTGCGCAGCTGATGATACAAAGATTACGCGAAGTTGACTTTCACACTCAATCTCGATTCTTCCGCCTCATCGCGAAAGTCACCACGGGCAACTTAGCTTCTGGACCCATGCTACAAGGTCTCCTTCACGAGCTCCTCCACTCCAACCCCTGGCCTCTATGGGCCTTCTGTCCACCCAAGACGGCTCCAAATCCATCGCATCGTTGCCTTGTCGCCAATTTGGGAGCCACCCCAGCTACTCACACACTAGTAGTTCCTGAATTGCTTATCTCGCCTGGGCCGCCTTCCCATGTTTTTCAGGCCGTCGCCCGCCATCGCGTTATGAAGGTCGTCTGGTTTCGGGCAAAGGACTTCGAGGATGAAACCTTCGCCCTGAACTCAGCATACTACCGTCCAGCTGACCCCGCTGAAGCCTCATTCAGCAGCTTCGTCTACAATCATACCTCCGCTCATCTCTTCGTCTTCCAAATTTTGTCTCCCCCAGAGCCCGCGGGTCATCCGGCCGCCCGCCTAGGGTTAGCCCAGTTGCGTGCATATTATCCTCCCCTGACTACCATGACCGTCATCATTGTTTCCACTCAACGACACGTATATCTGAATATCCTTGAACCTCAAGATACAGAAGTATGGAATAACATATATCTCAGCTGGGTCTACGATTTTGAACGCTTTGTCTCCGGTGAGTCGTCTATATTCTCACATCCGACCTGGATGCCTACCTCTCTGCAGTACCTCCCCCGAACCGGATGTACCTCCCACCAGCTCAGCCCCAATTTCCGCCACCTCGGCCCATGGGAGGCTATCAGCACCATACAGTTCCAACATTAGGAGTACCTGAGCACATGTACCCCACGATGATTCCAAACCACGGCGTGTTGAGGCAAGTTTGACGAGCTCGCAAGGGGAGCTCTGGAAAGACACTGAAATATATAGTTACTGCAGGCTGTATTAATACTTATATGTACAAAACAAGTACAAAAAGATGATTTCAACCCATTTTTGCTTCTTCAGGTCATTTTGGGACTTCGCTTTTCCTCCACTACGAAATAATCTTGACATCTGCCAGGGAGATGCTTCTCACCCAGGTCGTTTTGATAGTCATTTGCATGCCATTTATGTAACAGCCCGTCGTATGGGATCGACATTCTCAATAAATTCGTTCTCCTCTTGGACAAATGGGTCCGGCTCAAGCTAAATCACATTTCCCCGGGGTCCTGCTTAGATCTCCGTGAGACTGCCTATGTTTAAAACACCATAAGATTAAATTACAAGAGATACATGGATGTTACTCCCCTATAAAATCGCTGTCTATCCCTCCAATCTCCTCAAGGCCTCTAGCAAAGGAGCTTCGGCTGTAGTGGACCATGCCCATCTCCAATTAGCTTTGATTGCCTCGCCGACCTCAGTCAGTCTTTCGGGCTCTTTGTCGGCATTAAATCCGGGTAGCTGCAAACCAAAGAGCCGTCCGTTAATTAAAGACCGCTCTGCGACTTCCATGGCAATAGGGCGGCGGATTTCATCATATATATGGAGTGCTCGAGATATCGTTTTCGCCGTGGTCAACTGATGCCCGAGGAGGCTGCAAAGAACATACGCATCCTGATTGGGCTGTTCAGAAAGCGTCCGACAGAAGGAGCTCGGCTGGACGCTTACCTCGATTGCTTGTCCAGCGCCCGAGGCTTGTTGCGGGGACATGGCGTGTGCCTGGAAAAGTAACTGAGTCTCCCGAAGTTAACATACTCATCCAACCCACTCACCGCGTCCCCCAGAAGCGCTACGTTTCCCGCAACCCATGTAGGTAATGGCTTGGAAGCGTGGACTGCCCATCGTGAGGGATTACGTACGCACTGAACAGGGCCAGCTCAGTTGGTCATTCGTAAGCATGCTGATAATGTCTGACCTTCAAGATTGCTTGTAACTCAGGTTCCCAATGCGCGTGGACTTGCAAAAGTTCTTCTGTCTCCACACTTTCGACCCAAGCACCTGGAAACTGCGTCCCCGCAAGTTCTTCCTTGGCGTGGAATGCCCCGACATTGATCAGCCGACCTGATGAGATCGGATATACCACGACGTTCTTGCAAGATGACAATCAATCAAACAGCTCTTCCACCACTGCAATATGGACTTACCACGTTCTGTCCCATATACTAAAGAATACCACTATCCATCAGAACCACGTTTGAAAGTTGGGCCAGCGACATACCATCCTTGGAATGGAGTTCTCCTCTGGTACCCGGATGTCTTGCTCTGGATGAGCGTCTTTGAACGCCTTCAACCGTGCGCTAGGTACCAACGCCCTGTACGCAACAATACCTGTCCACGTTGGCTCAATGCTCTCCATAATCTCCCTGGCCTTGCGTGTTTCCCCGAGAACTCTGGAATCATTGGCTTGCTGCGTGAGCATTGACCGACGAACAGCAGACTTGATACCGTCGGACCCAATCAGAAGATCACACTCCCCTCTAGACCCATCGGTAAAGAGGAGGTGCACTTTCCCTGAGGCATCCTGACGATAAGAATCTAGGCGCGTGGAGTAGTGGATGGGGTAGCGTTTTGGGAGGTGGTCGACAAGGACTTGCAGGACGTCCGGTCTGTGGTATCGCAGAAAGCTGCCTACACGAACGGCGGGGAACATTACCCATGACATCGGGCACACAATTAAATTCTCGACCCACCTTTAGTAACGAGCTTGTAAAAATCAACGCCCTGCGGCTGATCGCTCTTTCTAAATGTAAATGCGTCCGCTAAACAAGCCACATTGAGTTCAAATAACCGAAGAGAGGAAAAGCGAGGGTGCGTACAATCCTCATATGTTGGTTTGAGTGCAGTCACCCTTGCAAAGTCTTCAGCAAGCCCGAACTTCTCTAGGATTCGCCAGACGCGGGGCCAGACTCCGATGCCAGCACCGACTTCAGAGAACTCAGCGGCAGCCTCGAAGATCTCCAAGTCGATGTCCTCATAGCGCGACAACATGATGGCACAAGCAAGACCACCTATACCCCCTCCACTGACAACCAAAGAGGTCATAATCATGTCGTATAACGATGGAACAGAACTAACCAGATGGCAACCTTGAATTTCGCGGGGACCATGATTCAACACAAGGTTGGGATTGGGGCACAGATAGATACCTATAAATACGAAGTGTTGGGGTACTTTTAATGTTATAGCTCTTGAAATCCACCCAATGAAGCATGTGGGTACTCACACAAAATGATGGAAGGGAGGAGCGTTTTCGATGAACAGCCGAATTTCCAAGCGTGCTGGCGGGGTTTGGTCAATGGTCAAGAAGACGATGTGAGAAGGAGTACGTACCTTATATCATCCTTACCGCGGCCATGGTGACAAGTGTGAGCGTCTTGACCAGGCGAAAGCTCCTTGTGGAAGGCAAACATGTCTAGAAACTGTCTCTTGGATAGGGAGATAGTACGCCCGGTCTCTGTCTACACCACTTGACAGCAAATCCACATCTTGACCGAGACAGCTGCAGAACATATTTCGCAATGAAACATGGGAGCACGGACACATCTCAGTATGTCTTGTGCGAAAGGTGCGGACGGATGAAAAAAAGTTACAAACGAGGATGCGAACCCAAAAGCGGACTTGAAGCTTCATGGGAGACTTATAAGTCTATTAGCCGTTGTCTAAGGGCTTAGCGGAGAAAGATAGTCAGCAAAAACGGATGTCGAACGATGTCATACCAGGAGAAAAGTATCCCCGACGTGACCGGGTGGGAACAGTTGAACTAGTCGAGCCTTCTGCGTCGACACTCCGCCCACTGAGCCAAGGTGGTTTAGACACGCCACTCTGTATGCCGCAGCGACATCACAAATTCCGAGGATAATGCCGGGCATGAAGCTAAGATTGATGGGATTCACTTTATGATAGCACTGACTCGCTAGGCGAAAATGACGGCATTAAAAATCAATTGAGGGAACCGTAGGGTTCTGCGTCATAAAATAGATAGGTATGACATACATGGCGCGATTCAAGACCGAGATGATAACAGATAGCGTGGTGAAGATAAAGATAGCAACAGGCTGGAGGTAGTCGTGCCTGAAACCGCGTAGCTAATGCCGGACGATCGTGACAATGACGGTGACGCTGGAAGAGATCCTAGTCAGTATGAAGGCACGGTCGACCCACATGATGACGACTCACTCATCCATTTTCTGTTTTGATATTCATGAGGTTAGCGTGCGTAAATGAGCAAGGTGATGCATACTTACCCCTCCTCGATGGGATACACCTTGCTTGATTGCCTCTCCTGTCATCACGACATCAGTCAGGGAGAGGACCCATCTAAACGAACGACTCACGTTCGAACGGCGTCAGGATCGATGTGCTTCGCATGCATTGGCTCGCATAGTCAATGATACGATCAGCTATTATTCTGGCTTGATCACGGTCGGGACGACCCTCCCTGAGTACAACACCGCAAATTTCGGTAATTTCGTCGAGGTATACGTTGTCAACTAATCCGTCGGTCTGTAGGAAGAATTAGAACGGCAAAAATGGCTCAAGACAAGGTTCTCACATATGCGATGACTATGTCTTTGTCACGAAGCTGAATATCATAGCTGTCTGCGTCCCTAGGGGAGTCTGTCGACTGAAGCTTCGATGCCCGGTCATTCTTGAGCAACTGCCTAGACTTTGGTGAGCAAACCAATATGGGAGAAGGGAGTGATGGACGGTCTGACTTGGGATGATTGAACCCATGGAACTGTGATCTAGTTTGGAAAACGACTGATCCCGATCGTATGACCATGAAGCCTGAATCTCCGAGACTAAGATCTTTTGTCGGTCACTTTATATAAGGCCAAGTAGGATGGAGAGCTTACTTGGCTGCTTTCAAGGCACCAGTCTGTGAGTCCATGGTGATCAAGCATGCCGTTGCTGAGCCTGTGTGACGAACAATGAGAGACGCGTACTTCAACCAGTTCCACTAGCAACCTACCAGCCTTGACGAACGAGTCTGTCATTGTGACCTCATAAGCCAGCTTCATACAATCTCGAGGCGAAAGCCGGGAATGGCTCTTCCATACTGACTCCTTGACGATTTCTCCGAGAAACACTTTGGAGCAATAGTACATGAGTGCCTGAGAGAACACGGCAGGATCGACTCCTTTGTTGACCCATCCACCAACGCCGTCTGCAATGCCCACCGCAAGGCCCTATTTAAGCCGACATTAACACGATACTTGGCAGCGGAACGGGCGTTCGAGTAACGTACTGCATCATGGGGTAACTAGAACAACGTAAGAACCATCAAGACATCAAGAAGGCAGTCACGCACCGAGTTGATAAATAGAAAGTCCTCTCCGGGCTCTTCAGCACGACGAGGTGACGAGCTGTACCTCTTCAACGTATCAAGGACCCAAGCACCGATGACAGTATTCGCCGGATACGTCCCTCCCCTGTTCCCAGGCTTGCCAGCCCAACTCGCCGCGACATGATATTTGTACCGAGGATAGCGCGATGGCGAAATACCCCTTGACGGCGAAGGCCCTCTTGAGCTGGTACGGCTATGTGATGACGTGGTTCTTGTTCTTGATCTATGTTCCCGTTCCCCATGACTGTGATGATGACTGTGATGCGTTGTGTGGCTTGTATGGGTTGCGTGGGGAACTAAGCTTCCAACATCATATCTATACTCCAGAGGTGGCGCCCCCCTAGCATCCGAAGTTGTACGCGTCCTCACAGCAGGATACGCGTTCGGCGCCCCAATTACGGTTGAAGATGACGATCGCTTATGTCCAACATCGCTGTGGCTGCTTGGCAATCCAAGATTTGAGTGTAAGACCGAGCTTCGTGGCAGAGATCGCGCGACAGGAATAGGAAAAGGTACATCAGCGGGGAACGGTGAGAGATATTGGGGCTGCTGTATGGGATGATGATATGGTGATGGTTGCATTTTAAGGGTGACTCTGTTATCAAGCAGACAAATCTCGTCCGTATGGGTATTTATCCTCCTTTTGTACTACGGAGTCTTTGGAGCGAGAGTTGATTTAGCCTGGTCCCATCTGAGACGGTAATAATGATTCATGAATTCCATGCTCTCATGCCGAGACACCAAGGTCTCCGGCTGCACCGCTAATACAGCAACAACCTGGTAACACAAGCAACGAGATGGGACTGCCTCAAAAAAGCCCTGAAGCGCTTGCAAAGATATCGAGTCATACAGGAAACCTATGTATGTATGTACGTACTACTGAATACCAATCTTATCAACACCTTGTTTGACTTTGCCAATTAGGTTCATAACGCCATCCCGTATACCATCAGCTTGCACGCCGATAGCATCGCTGCTGGTCCGGTACACGCCTGTGCCAGCAGGCCCACCAAGACTGACATTAACACCACCCAAATTCAAGTTCAATGAAGGCATGTTGGAGGCCGACTCCGGAGGTGGGTCATAAACCGAAGGCGGAAACATCGTCGCCGCCGATCGGATCATCTCAACATAACTAGAGAACGAAGGGTCAACACGGGGGAAGCTGTAGGAAGGAATGACCAATTACGAGGAGGAATTATGAACGCAGGTTCCGCCCAGCAGGACGCGTGTCGCATAAGCAGTAGACCCCGCAGCAGCGCCTCCGGAGCTTTCCTGGTTCAACAATGAGACCGTGCGGGCTTCGGCGAGTGTGGTTCCTCCAATGACAAAGACGATGACATCCTGCGGCCTTGAGGATAATCAGTTGTGGTGATGAATTTCAAATACTGCGAGGCCCTCACCGTTGCAGCGCGGCATTGGGTCCAGGAGATTCTATGAATGGATAGCTGGCCTCCCTCAAACGGCCTCTGAACAGATTCTCCAACGTTTGAGACAGGTGCGGAGTGTGCTGCATGTATACGTTCTCCACGCCCTAAGAAGATGGTGTCAGAGACTTGCTTGCCCCAGAGAGGCATCACATACTTTCAATCCTTTCAGGGCCGATCGACCTTTCGCGAGCAGGGACTCGGTGGAGTACAAGTCGTCTTGCCGTTGGTCAGCACCAGCAATGTTGAGGAATACATACACGAGCTAGATGCTATTCAGCATCGATAGTCAAGCAAGCTGGCAGTACTTACCCTTGCATCATCGCGAGATACGCCATTGGATAGCATAAGGTTAATTAGTGACGCGATGTTGGCAGAGTGCGTCTTCTGATACCGAAGAGCGTAGAGTATGACGATGCGTAGTTTATTCCAAGCTGAGACACTCGTATCCGTGATAATGGCTTGGACATCCTATGTGCACCAATAAGTTGTGACGCGCAGGGCCAAGGCTTTGTTGCTTACCTTGAAATCCGCCCCCGATGATGTAGCCAAGCCCTGCTCGATCTCCCCGACTTCCAAGAGTTTGTCACGACCAACAAGACGGCTGAGCTCTCCAACCAAAGCAACGTGCTTGCTGACGTTCCCTCCAAGCTTCCTAAATTCTGGATACTCTTCAATGAATTTCTTCATGTCAGAAATGGAGTTGATGGACGATGGAGCTTGTGCTAAAGATCGAGATTGGTATGATTGGACATAAGTTTTGAGCGATGTTCCCAAATCTCCGAACGTCGCGAGGTAATTTGCTTGGAAAAACGGATCCGTGGAAGTGGTTAGGGTGATTTCCTTTGAAAACACTCATGATTGGACGGTTTAAGCGAGTGAGGTGATAGAAGCCAAACTTACCGACAACTCTGGCCTTATGTCAGGAACCATGCTCAAATCCACGCGGCCGTTGTGTATACCAAGTAATTCGTGAACCATTGCCTGGTAAGTCCATTGGGAAAGGAGAGGCGTTATAGGATCATTGCGGCGGTCCAAAATTAGCAGCAGGGGAGCGACTTGAGTGAGCCGGAAGTCGAAGAGAGAAGATTCAGCTTGAATACGATGCTTGTTTAAAAAGAGCTCGTTATCATCGACCGGCATCGCGCGTCAAGAAGGAGATAGCGTACCTGTACCTCGACAGCTAGCTTCTTGGCCATACCACTCATTTTCTCATATCGAATGATAGGTTTCTTCTTCAAGCTCAAGAGAACCGCGGTAATTCCCTGTACTGTGCGCTCGAGAGCTTTGGTGTCCCAGACATTTGGAGTAGAACCGTATAATGGGGTAGACGATGAAGGGATGTGGTTCAGTGAGAAAAGATATGGCAGAACCGGAGCATAGTCTGCAAAATACTCCTATCGATGGCCGAAGATAAGGTCGTTGGAGACAAGTTGAGAAACATGACAAAGTTACTGACCTGGACTTCCTTAACAACTTCGTATTCATCCACCTGAGCAAGGCGCTCGATCACGGTCTTACTGAGAACATTGCTAAAGTCTGTAGCATAGCCTCGTTAGTCATGATCTATAGTTGGATCGATACAATGCACGTACTGACAGAGGTAGTATTCTCCGTACTTGGGGTCCCGGAGCTCCGACTCCAAGGCTTCCAAACTGTCTTCCAAGCACTGAAGAAAGCACACACATTTCATATGAGGCATGCGGTCTCTCTTCTTGTTGTCGATACGATCAGTTAGATAAACTTGGTGTGTGAGCAGCGTTGACTGGGTGGAAGCAAGCGACACTATTGGTGTCTGAGGCTGCGCGTGGGTTGCTGCAGGCAAGAAAGCGGAGAAACCTGCTCACGAACAGTGTGGGTATCCAGAAGAAGGACCTTCATTGTGGAAGGGTTGGAGACCATTTTCGTAACATATGTCTCCACGGCTTTGAGGACGTCCATGCTAGCGAGAGCAGCCGTGTGGTTAAGACAGAAAGTGCACCGTGTCGCGCGCCTCTCTTTCCTAGTTTGGCTCTGCTCATTCTCACATCAACCGCCCGGACCGCCGGACCGTGGTCCATCCAGTCCGTGGCGGAAGCAAAAAAAACAAGGTTTCAGGCTTTTACTCGATTCATGAAGACGAGTATGTTTCTTTCTTGTCGCTCAAAATAATCTCGATTCAATGATGCGATAAGCTGCAGACTGTGTGTATGTTTCTCGTCCATGACATGTCTTTTGACGTGGAAATCGAATCGGTCAGTACCCGCAACCCACATCTGTATTGCCATTCACATTCTCTCCGTAGTCAACGTCCCAGCTATCGTCACCCCTCCCGCCTCCTCATCGTTTAGGCGGAGGAATGGAGGAATTTCGGTGTCTCAGTAACGTTATGGATGGCTACTGAGCTACACGCCTGCCAATTCCGCTGGGGGCCGCCTCGTTTTTTCGCTGGGATCAGAAGACTCGGCAATCGTACTTCCAGCTTGAACGCGCCACCAATCCTGATAATTTTTCCAACTGGCTGACAATTCACCCGAGTATTTCTCGGGCAACCCCTGCGAGCATCGTCCTGTGTCTTGCGAGCCTGTGGCTATTTAATTGATTCCCTTTCCACCCCCACGACGCGCCGGACGCGTCCGTGCAGAACAATTTCGCCTATGAAGCATCTTCATACCTTGCTCCAAGGAGCCCACAGGTGGTGAGCATAGATTCTCCATTCGGAATCGAACCAGGAGAACCTGAGGCAGAACATTCTTTTCTCGCAGGTCTTCTGTTCTATCCATAGTAGCAGTGTACCTTCGTACTTTCTCTTCTGGGCATTCCTTCCTTGTATTTTACACGTCCTCTCCTATTTAACATAATCAAAGGTACTGTAGCGCCAGGGCGCCGTGATCCAGATCGATGCAACTCGATCTGGCTGATCCTAGTCCGGTAGCGAAGACTCGCGTATTCTGTACAACTCCGCTGTTCTGCTCTCAACCTATCTACTCTCTGACATAGAGTGGAAGTATGAGAAATGGGGGACGACTTGAACGGTAAGTACCGATCCCCTTGCGTCTCACAGACAGGAAAAGAGTACTAATATCTGGGTCAAGATGGTTCCTATCACGGTTTTTCCATGGCTTTTGCTCGTGCCCGGCTGTTCGATCGGTTCATTCTCCGTGGAATAAAAACAGGTATGGTGAAACTCTATTGGAGTGGGTGACGAAATTATTAAAGCAACCAATATTCTCTTTCCTCATTTCCTAACGCACTCGACTTCTCTTGTTCGCCACACGTATATATATCTCCAATGCTCGTCCGCTCAGTAATTACGCCACGACCAACCACCTCCAAGATGTGCTCTACAAGCCAACAGCCCTTTGCCATTCAGGAGCTTCGTCGAGCCCTGACAGAGCAATCCTTTGGCATCAAGGACTTTCGTATGCAAGCCACCACGAGCTCTCTACAAGCGACGGCATCGGTGACCTTGCTTGAGGGCGGGTCCGTTGTCGTCCACCTATCCGCGAGCGGATATCATGTGAGTCCCCATGCCTCGGCACCGTGCGTCGTGATACGATATGACCTGAACCCCTATCCACAGCTAGATACCGACCCCAAGATCTATGAATCCCTAGACCAGCTGCTGCAGGCCGTCAGTCCACTTTACGCACAAAAGCAACACGATGCGTTACTTTCCAAACTTTCTAGACTGGCGTAGTGCGTGTGTTTTTCTCGGTTAACCTTGTGGCAAATTTTCCGTACTGATACTCAAAAGATCCACGCTGATCAGGTCGCCGAGTCCTCCCAACCTCGAACCGATTTATTGGCCATCTATCATACATGTGTTGCCTGCCAAAGGATCATGGACCTTTACCTACGTTTTAGATACCTCCTCCTGTTCCCTCAGATCCCCCGTAGATTTTCTTCGCTCCAAAGCTGCCTCGTACATCTCCCTTGTGAATACGTATGAACCACTAGATGAGCGGACTCTGGAGATTACTTCAGAGATCCACTTTCTCTCTTCCCCATTGCGTAGACAGTTTGCCCACCATCTATCCATACTAGAACGAATAGATGGGGTGTTCAACTCGCCGTGCTGGCTCTGTTCGTTCAGCACATGCAGTAAGAACCCGGCGTTGAGGTTCTCCAGGCCGAACTCTGAGAGACACTTGAGAATTCGGGAAATACGCAGATTGTTGTGGGACGACCCTGGATTGGATAAGAGTAAACATTGAAAGGGCCAGCATGTGCTAGCGATCAACTGGTGACTACGGTGAGAAAAGAGATGGCACTAACGACAAAGATTCATATATCTGCTCGCAAAGTTGCGAGGCGGCAAAGAGCGGTCCAGCATGCCAGTCTCTGCGGACACAAGGCGCATGCCGTAAAAGTCGAGCATAAGTCGATAGGACTCGAGTAGCCGTGCGATAATTGCGGTATTAGCCTTCATGGCCTTGAGCTCATGCCGTTGCAACGGCTGAGAACGATAGTTCATGCCATGCTCTTGTATGGGAAACCTATCCACACGGAATACATCGCGCGTCACAAGGTTGGTCTTACGTTGCGAAGAGGCCCTGATGCGAAGAGACCTACAGCCACTGAATGAAGCCATGGTTCCACTCTAATGTCGAATAATCACCATTCCATCTGTCGATAAGGATAAGAACGGGTAGGCTAATTAGGCGGAGGGTTAGGCTTGGCTTACTTTTCATGTATCTCGTCAATGAGCAAATTATCCGGGATACAGCGTTTGGTGTTCTCATAAAACTTGAGATTTGCATTTTGGGAGGGATCGTCATGGGCTCCTGGATAACCGTCTAAAAATTCTTGAACGTCCCTTGGGATAGACATCCTGGATGTATACGATGATGGTCGACCGCGTAAGAAAGACCTCGAGCCAATAAAGCGCCTGGTAGAGTCAAATGGTCGTGTTGAAGCACGATGCATACTATATTTGTATCCGGGCACGTGGCTTAACATTCTCGCACAGCCACACGCACTTACTACCAACTTCAAGTTGGAACTACGCGACGTTCACGTTTATTGCGAGACCCATACCAACGCCTTCATCAACCATATAATGCACCCGACACTTTCTACTCTCGGTCAAAGGCCATGCAGCTGATATTCGATCCAGGTAGAGCCTGACAAGGCCACTCCAAGGCACCAACCAAACCGCTTCAATACTTTTACCTTCGTAAACCTTTACGTCGAAGCAGACCCTCAAAGACCCTTAGTGAAGGTAGACTTTCAAGAGTGAGATTGAAGTTGGAGGTACGTCAGTCACCCGGGTTCCGCATTCCCGACAGAACTGACGCGTTTTTTTGTCTTTCTTCTCTCGGCACTTTTCACACCCTCAGCGCCGTCGTCTTGACATAGCGTCCGAGAGCTTCTTCTTCTCCAATGATCCCTGCTTCCGAAGAATGCGCATGGCGACGACCCATGCAGCTTTACGCGAAGTACTACGACCGCGATCGTCATACGACACCCGCCACCGCCCACGATCCATATTTAGTGCCTCTGCTGGATGAACTTCCCATAGTCGCCGAACGCGCTTATACCAACCATCAAAAGGCCCCGCTACCCACACTCAACCGCCATTCCTCTTGAGTGTTCCTGATTCAGCATACTTGATCCGCAGGAAGATATACCTTGCCGCAAATACCGCAAGATCACAAGACGAACTGTCATACTGACTTTGAACACTTTCATGAAAAGCATCCTTGCACCCTCAATCTTGATACCATTAAGGTGATGCTCGAAGCCGTCCAAAACACGCCAATGAAGTTGTGAGAACTCTTCCGTCATGCTCATCCGTCCCACCCTAACCACTCTGCTAAGCTAACACAGAGACCGAGTGATGCCAAACCTGGGAGTTAGCAACTCGTTAACTCAACATCCCTGGGAATATGCTCAGTTGTTTCTTGGGAATGCCCGACGATAAGCCTTTTAGTTTGTCCGAAATCGCCTAGGTACATCCCAGGGCACTCATCCTATCCCATATAGCTTGCTGTCGAGTTCAAGTACGAGGACGCACGTATAGCCTGTGTCCGTGGGTCACTCCGTAAGCGTCATATGTCCAAGCCCTAGCCGAGCCTTGGCTACGCCAATCCCGCAACATCTGTGTCGCAACATTTCCCAGCACTCAGCCACACAGTATGTAACAAGGATGTATTACTTACAGCACCGCGGGCATACGCCACGACCTGGATTTAGTCAGTCCTCCACGACTTCTTGGTTTATCAAGTTGAAGTCGTCCAAGGTATTCGATGGCAATGTACTCAGACTCGAGAGGATTCATAACTAGTCCCCCCATAGGATTGAATTTCTACTCTCTAAACGTGGTTACCGATGAGCCATAGGTACTCTACATCACTGGAGTTATTCGGACGAAAAGGAAGCATTACTCGGACAACCGCACAGAACCACAAAAGACAAGCTCGATGGTGAGAAAACAATCCATCAAACCACCCCAGAAACGGCTAATGGACCGATCCCTCCGACGGGGACTTGCAATCAAGAGGTGAATGTTTGTTGTATTCCTCCAAATGAGGTTTAGCTGATATCATCTATCACGCCCCATCAAATCAAGGTCTGGGGTATGTTGAGAACCTCCCTTGCTGGGACACATCCTGAAGACGGCGATCTGAGATGCCTACGGCAGGTCACCACCACACCCAAGCGCTCAAAGGTGGCTGAACCATCCGGCGGGAAAGTGCGGCAACTTGTTGAAGGGTCTTACACCTGACTTGTTTATTGAACGTCAACATCGGTGCGGATTCTGCGGAACCACATCAGTGTGTTAGCAAGACAATGTCTACGCAGAACCACAGGTCGGGTTGAGCGTCCAACTATGATGCTCACTGTGTCACCTTCCTAAAGGAACGAGCTTCTCAACGATGACCTCAACCTCCTCCAACCCCTCAGGCTCTCTCGGTCGTTTACAAACCTGCAGACATCCCTCAGCCGAGTCAATCAACGAGGATTTTCTCCTCAACCCGCAAGGTTAAAGTTTGGAAGGACTTCGGGTCGACCCTCCGGTCGTCATGAGGTAACCTCTTCGTTCCGTGTTCAAGATCTCTTCAAGGGTTGCGGTACAAGAGGTAAACCGCCGGCTTCGAAGCCGAGTCGACGGACTCTCCACCTCATCTATCCCACCATCTGCATATCGCCGGTATCAAATATTCGTCCCTGGCTTTTGTATCGCCCTCGAAGCCTATACGAACTCCCAGGTCATCAACAAAATTGGAAACCGGGTGATTCTACCCAATAATCTTGACGCTCACCCCGGGTAAGGGCCCGATACCTGTCAAATAATCCGATGCACTCAACGAAAACCAATATCCAACCCCCATATTGAACCCGGTCCTTGGTCTTTGGCCTATAGATGACAGATTTTCATACCAAAGCCGCCATAACCACCTACACCCGATGTTTCGCCTCCATCCGACATTCCTTTGCCCACTCGCCCTCAGGCACCCAACAGGATTCCAAGCCAGTAGCATTCCTCAAGACAAACAAGTGTCGCCTTGCGGTCCCCGATAGTCAGCGACCTGTGACGCATGCGGTGCATCCGTCATCGTTCATATCCAACGTCCGTCCCGGGCCTTCCTCCCGGAAAACCCACCTCAAGCAAGCCCTGAAGACTTAGACTTAACCAGTCTCTCGAACCGTGAGCAAATAACATATCCTCTCAGTTAAGTCATAAGCGACCTATCCACTTAACATACCGTTACTAACCTACGATTTCAATCATTAGATGCCCTGCCTCATTACTAACTGCCTCAGCTAAGTCCACAGGACCTTTCTAAGCATGTGTGTAATCAGTGGACCGAACCTTCCTGTCCACGCTCCCCCGAGAACAAACATCAACGTTACCCACCCTACTAGCGCTCAAGCACGGCGAGCGTTTGCAAACCATTCATACTTAGCGACCAGCGGCGGGGCATATCATTCATTAAAGCCCTGTCAAAGCTTGCCGCCTTACCGCGCCTATCAGTTAACGACGACCCAGGAGAAATGCGGGGTGAATAGATGGACGCGATAGGTACGCACGGCATGCTGCGTGGTATTGTATGATATGATGGCTAAAATATCTTGAACTTTCACCCACATCAGGCAGCCGACAGCAAAGCATTATACATCTCGGATATCCGAGGACCTTAACTGTCAAGCCGGGTGCCATCTTTCCCGCACGTCTCTCACCTCGCTTTCTCATGCCCCTTATGCACCTATGTTATGTCCCAGAGGCGTAACTGTGTGATCGTGAGTCCCACAATTACCTTGTCAAACATAACTACGTACTCATTCTCCCCTTAAGGCTTCCTATAACTCTATCGTTTCCATGTGAGCCATCACGATTAAGTGAGCTCCATGCGCGGGGCGGCGCAATTTAGGGAAATTGCTGCTCCTCTTAGCCATTGGGTCGCCGTATACCCTGTACCCTCCACATATGCGTGAATGCGTCAAACCGATTGCGCTATTCTTGCCCACTGCTTGTATGTGTCTCTACCTCATGATCAGGTACACTTGAAGCCCGCTTATATCACTAAAGTTCTCATCGCCCTATAGACGGTTAATATTCGCCACTTCCGACATCTGCTCTTTCTCAGCGTATAAGTAGCCGAGGCATATTCCTGCCGACAGTTTCAGCGCTGTAATGAGCGCTAGCCGAGAAGAAGCCCTCTTCAATTTGTAATGTTCTTCTCTCAAATGACATGCACCCCATAATGAACCAGACTCGAGGCTGTCCCAACCGTACCCTACGACACGATTGAATGTCTAGCCGATGAAAACGGTAAAGTGACAAAATGGTCGTTCTCTTCAATTTCGTCGTGATGAATTGGTTATGAAATGATGTGACGTCGCTCATGATCCCAATATCGAAGTACTTGCACTGTTTTCACATCTTCTTGCCCTATCTTACACTCCTTTGCCATCATTAGGACTCGTTTCTGGACACTTTCAGCCTGCGTCTTCACTCTCCGAAAGATTTGCGTTACGCGCCAATAATTTACCGGACGCCTTACCGATACTTCCCCACAGGGTTTCCCTACCCTGAGTATACTCATACGCTTCTATCACTCCTATAAACTCGGAGCACCAATGAGTCAACGATAGCCGGTCGTTCGATTCACTTGAGCCATTCCTCACCCCGCTCTTTTATCGTTCATATTGCTGATTCTCACATACCATAGATATATTCACCCAATAGAACTCTCCCAGTGATTGGTGTACATAAGGGAGGTAGATCGGCGGCTGCACTGAAGCATTCTATATCAGTTCGGCTCTTTGTTTTTTTTTCATTGCTGTAGCCTGATCAGCCCATTAGCCAATGGCCATACCCCGCATTCCTCATGTGTGCGCGCCCGACCCTTCTTAGATACTCCTTCTTTCGAACATCGGCCTCAAGCCAGTCCCATAAAGGACGATTATAACGTCTGTTTACTCTTCTTCTCGAGTTCTTTCGTTGATACCAACGGTTATTAACGGCATTCTGGATGGTTGTCGACTGGCTGTCGTAATCCGCTAACTTCAAGCCAGCGGTAATTGACGATGTCGCAGGGTTGCAAGAGAACCGGGGCTCCCCACCGAAACACCGTTGATCACCGAGTTCTTCGTTCTTCCATGCTCCCATCCTTACATACAGTCATTCCATCATTCGGCTTCCCTCCATGAACTCTGTTTCTTCCAATCCCCTTCTTCCCCGCTGCCATTGGTTAACATCTACTCCCTGAACGCCGCTGGGATTTAGGCATCAGAGCGCCGACTGATCAGACTCTCCTTGTGTCGACCGTTGGATTCCCAAATTCGAAGGCTTCTCCAATTCACCGACGGCTATCGCAGAGTCGCCAAGTCGTCTCTCGTACCACTTCCCACACACTTTATAGCACAGGCGCGACCTTGCGGCGCGACATTTCCGGCCGTTGGAAGTTCGAGCTTCATTCCCAATGCTCCTTCCATCCAAGAATAATCTACAGACCCCGAGAGCTGGCGGACTTGGCCGAGAAGTACTGTCGTCAAGTGCTCCTCTGTCTTCAGCTCTCCAACATTTTGCTAGCTCGTGCTTTGCGTTCAATCAAGTGTGCCCTCTGCCGCCCACCATCTAGGAACCCCACATCTAGATGTCATCAACGCTCGTAAAGATATATGTATCCGCTTGATGATGCTCAGCCTGCGCCACAGGATATCACAATCCGTCGGGAAGCCTTGATGAAATATCCCGCTCATGGCCACATCTTGCAACAATCGAACCTTCTCGGCGCTGCTTTCTGTCACGATGTCTTCGAAAACGGCAACGAATTCCTCCACCGGTGAACTCGCTGTCTTCCGGTACAAGATGCTTTTGCACTGAGTCTAGGACCCAAGGAACCCATAATTATACCACCTCGGTGCGACATTCAGCGGCCAGGCAACCCAGGACGAAGCTTCTATCTATTCCTGGCTCAATGATGTCCGAGTCACCCCTCATGACACTGCATCCCTGGCTTAACGGATCGAAACGACCACAACTCCCATGCTTTCTGTCCCATGTTACTAAATGGTGCATAGCGACGGAACACTCCGAGTCGACATCACTTACATGGAAAAGCTATCAAAGGTGATTTCGCATCTGCGGAAGGTTAGCAATTCATCCGTTACTATCTGTACCTCCGTCTCATGCTCATCACCGACATCATTTCCAGGACGTATCTGTGCAACTTCCATCTTCAGTAACTGTGTAAGTAGTAAATCTATCAAAGCAGACTTAGCTAAGTATCCTGATCTATCTGCGACAGCGCGATGGGAGGTTGATGTGTGCCCCGGGTGTGCCCCAGGGGCCGTCAAAGGATATGATACTTAACGCCCCGGATCAGGACCCCACGTTCTGACACTACGCAAGCCGTCGCACCTACGATTCAATCCCTTAGATACCACTACTTCGATTACCAACAGCGCAACCAAGAAACTACCTCTACTCTTGTGGTCTCTTTCTGAGCAGAGAATTTGTGTCTATTTCGACTCATTCCTACAATAGACGGCACCATCGTTACCGATGGAGATATTAACATCGGCGCTTCTCCAGCTTTGATCGGACAATGATGCTACGCGTTACCAATCCACTCATGATGCACCGGTGTGTGCGGAGGGGCGTCTGCCTTGTGCTTTCTCTGGCATCTCTATCGCTTCTTCTCCATTCTGGCCTCTCTCAACCATCGTTCTCAAACATTTTTCATTCTCGTCATCGCGCTGAATAACGTTTCACAGGATGCGTACAGATGATAACGAGGAGAAAGCGAACGCCACCAGTTAACTGAGGTTTCACGGAATAATCAAAACAGGAGACCCCCTAGTGTGCTCCTAGGAAGCAACGCCTACCTAGGTGCCTTCGTACCTGTGCTAAGTTAAGAAAGATTTGGCGCTCAACTCGGTGCGTCCATTCAACAACCTGTCGACGAAGGCATCTGATCGTAACACAGATATGGGGTATCATCACAGCAAAATGAAGATCAGTGCTAAGGGGTACACCGGCGTACGCGGAAGCTGATCTTCTACCACGTTTCCCGCCTCCTCTACTTCCCCGTACTTGCATCGAACGCGTATACTCAACAGCATTTCCCCACACCTCCTGTTATGCACGCCACATTCCTTCAACAGCTCGAGCCACCACCGTCCTTCTGCCATCGGAAGAAGGTTGGGAGAAGTCGACGGTACCCACCTTTATCCTCCTTCGGAAGAGCGTATGACAAACGGAACGTAGCGCATAATGTCTTCACTCCTCCAAAGTTGACACAAAGGGTATGCAAAAGAGCCTGGGGATACATCGAACCATCGTTGCTAACTGCTCTTTTGGATTAGGAGATACCATCGCACCTCGGAAGGTATGCTGTTAGTAGCTACGCAAATCTGTAAAGGCCGCACATCGAATTAACTGTCGGTGTATCCTCTTCTTCATCTGCTTCCCTATGAAACCGGGAATACTCCAAGTACGACTAGCTAAGCCCTTAGCAGCCACCCGTTGCAATTGTATCCACATCTCTCCGCCACCACACCATCAAATTCTCCATCATCCCATCGCCGAGTCTTCCTAGTGTCTAAACACTCCTGACCTGTCGCTTAACTCGAGCGGCTCGTATGGCTAAATTCGGAGAAACTCAAGGAGGACGACTCTACATACTGGTCAACTCACCGACGGTCGACCATGCCAACTTGTATTAATTACCGATTAAATCCTTCCGAGGTTGTCCTCCGACTGGTAAGCATGAATCTTTGAACCACCATTACTCCATATTCACAAACTATGGTGTGACAGTCGTATGTTCCTTCATGGACAATCACTGGCGACACACGTTACAGCTACAGACGGTCGGATCATTAAGTCCCGAAGCACCTAGTAGCTGAGGCTTGACATACTAAATGTCTACGACAGACTAAGTACAATAACACACTGCATCCGACTCGGAACGGACGCGAAGGAAACACCGGCCCAGCTCGAACAGCTATTGACACATCGATGTCATCTACACCTTCCTTATAGTAATCACCCAAGAAGTATCGATCACCCAACATTCGGGTCTGATCACCGGAAATCCGTACACTCTTCCATATTCATGGTTCCATCTGACTTCTGACTTGGTTACCTACGGTCTGATCATGGATAAATACCGAAGCTCCTCCCTCTCCCTCAGCACATACACTCCCATGGAAACTCTCGGAGAAAATCTGGGGACACCTCTTGAACGCCTATTAAACTATAACCTGCTCGCTGTGGACTCGGGATCAACCCACGTAGGACATTTCGCCAAAGCCTTTCAACCAATCCAGCCACGTTTGTGAGATCGACCGAGTCACATCGTGGATAAGCCCCGGAGAAACTCTTCCAGGCATCGCCTATCCTATGATGGACAATCCAGTTCAAGGATCAAGACTTTAGCGCCATTCGCCCACCGAACCTCACAAAAAATCTTTCATATCCATCGTTATCTACCGATTACCTCGGCTCAAACAAGCGAGCTCTCTGTCCTCTCAACGAAAGGTACCCATCTATCTATCTTATCCTTAGCTAGTAAGTGTAAGCATCGTGGATAAATCAAGACTTAACTGATCAATCTAATCGTCCACCAGTGTGATTTAGGCGAGCCCGCGCCGTAGCACGTCTCACCAAAGGTCATGCATGGTAACCCGGAGTCCAAAAGAGGCATGTCCACCCACGCTATCATAACGGAACATACGAACACCAATGTCCAAGCAGGTGCTACCTGACAGAGCAACGACCGGAGTTGCTACCACCCTCCCAGTGCCGCAGTACCTAAATTCCCCAAGGTCAAGGGCGATGCCGATATCTCCCAACATCTCTTTGAAGCTTGATATCATAACTTGTGCTTTTTACTCCCGGTTGCTTGCTTTGAAACATATCTCCACACCACCCTCACATCCACCACCTCATGCTTTTTCGCCGCGATTATCAGTTAAGTACATAGCTACCTATACCACCCGGATCACCTCTCGTCCTTATCTGCTAGCCACCTGAAAGACCACGGCCGCTACCGCTACGGCTGATCATAGGACCGCTTTCACACTGGCACAAAGGCGAGGGCTCTGTGCGCAGCGACTTATGATTATGACCTGTAACAACCAAGGAACCCAGACCAAGTACCTAGCTGTCCCCAGCGGCGTCAAGCTATGCCCCTCAAAGTCTAACGTTCATTTGCTTTCTCCATGCCCACCGCAAGCCGCCGCAAAATACATCAACAATCTCATATCTACCTACACCTGTGACCTATTGTCATCGTCGACGTCTCTACCAATAAGTCAAAAACTACGTACCTAGTAACACCCCTACGACATAATCACAAGTACCTACCCCGTTTCCGCCGTATTAAGGTTGCTCTAGCACTGACAACCCAATCTCAAACGCCTCAATGGACTCCTGACCCCCCTACTCCCTGAATGATGTTCACTCTAAACTGAGGCACGGACGGGACGTGATATCATAAATGTGGCATGGATATCAAGCGTCACTCACCGAAGTTATCAGCTATCTTCACCAGGTCCAAGATATCGCATAAGTGTACCTCGGAGCCGTGATTCCTCCTGGAACAGATTGTCCACGGGCGAACGCGAGACCAAGCAAGACCAAGAGTCAAAGACCGAGAACTGACCATAGGACGGGGATTCGCCGAGGATCGTCCTCGCACTCACGTCCCTCACAATATTCCCCAGTAAGTAACTCAAGCAGTACGCTGAATAGCACTCAAGCCTCAACCCCCGCATCGTACATCCGGACCAACAAGACGTTTCAAAACCAAACGCCCTATAGCCAGCTAGCTAGCTAAATCGTGACCATCCCTAGGCCATCAAAAGCGATCGAAGCTGTAAACTCAGCCTCTCCACAAAGCCTCGATAGAGTAGATCATCATAAGACAACACCTAGGGGATCCAATCCAACGTGTCTTCAACACGGGGTTAATTTTATCAAATGACAACAAAGCTGTGAACTATGAGCTAGGAGCTGCTAGCTTGCGGTAAAGTATGTGTATGGGGGACAATGCACACGCACCACGAGTCCGATTCGTGACTCGAACAATGAACAATGAACATGAGGCATGAGGGGTATGGGGCGAGGAATGGGGAAACGCCCTCACCCTCATCCTGACCCCAACCATCGCAACCCTCACTGGGACCTCAGGCGTCCATAAACGGACAAACAGAAACCGAACGCCATTGTCACTTTGTAGGCTTGTGGCGACAGTTGCAGACCGTCTGACCATCTCGTGGGCGCGTGGACAACTCGTGGATCAAAAGGAAACCCAAAGGTATAAGCTGTAACCACCCTCTCGCCTCAGGTTTCCAAGTAAGTATATCACACATCACTCATCGAAGGTAGGTCCTCGAATGGTCAGATCGGTCACCAATCAACCTTAGCTTGAGGCATTGTGCATTGAGAGTGAGACCACGAGGATGCCACGGTGCGTCTCAGAGACAAGAACTCTTGAAAGTGCTGCGTGCATGGTTTTCGGCACATCTTCCGAAGGTACGCCGAAGTTCGTTTTTGGACGATCCCCCTGGCGTGTGCTCCTATGTGGCTCCCGGGTCCCAAGGACGCGAAGTTCGAAGCCTGAAGCTGAAGTCTGAGATGTAGCATTCATAATTGGGGACCTAGATGATTGGTTGAATTGAAGGCACGCCCATACGTCCGCTCATATGAAGCAGACGCATCAGGTGAGTGAAGAAGAACCCTCCGACTCAACCCATCCACCAACACTCCTAATTATATAACCCTATCCCCTCTCGGAATCAAATTCCACCAACCATTCCAAACGCCAAAACCGCCAAAAAAACCACCAACATTCAACATTCACTGACAACCCTCGAGCCGGACCCGCATCCCGATCTATAGCTAAGTCGTGAGTATTTGAGTCCTGAATGAAACCGCTTCAGATCTACTTAAAGACATTAAACCGTTTAAACCCACTAATTAGCATCCGCTCACGTTCACGATCATGATGACAATGACACCTCCTAGGCCTCAGGCTCAGTCCATACCACCTGTCAGGGAATAACGAACACCCAAATCGCCGAAACCCACTTATTCCACCTATTCCACCTATCCACCTATCTCACCTACTACCCTTTCCATCCCGCCGTTTACCGATTACCCACTATGCACACACTAACCACGCAATCAGGAATAATCATCTCTCTAGCACGAGAAACGGAACTTAACGGACGGAAGTGGATTATGGATGATTCGATAGACTCAGGTACAGCGTACAGCGTAATGTAATTTTCATCCCTCGGACTCGGACTCGGAGTCTTCCCCTCGAGTCTCAAAGTGGCGACCTCGATAACGCGGTGACGGCTGAAAAAAATGATAATGATAATGATATGAGTATCGATATGGGCGTTGATGCAGACACGGATTATAGAGTAGGACGCACCATAGTACCAACCGCTATGTTACCTTCCAACTCCCAACCGCCAACTCCTCTGTCAACGCCAACGCCAACGTCCTACCAAAAAACCCTCAACGTTCAACCTGCGCATTCGCAAACCGCCGAACACGAATAATCATACTCCTCCGACCACCTCCTCCCTTCCCCATACACACAACCACGCACAACCCCGGACGGTGCAAATCACTTGATTCCAGAGTTCATAGGTACACTGCGGCGCACATCAACGTACGCCGCCGCCCAAATAGAATATCCCCCCGCGTCAATCCCAATCCCAACGCCTCGACTCCAAATCCATCTCCAAGTCAGTTTTGTTCAATTGTTCGGCACGCCCATGTATGATGCCAATACCCGTCCAAGCCCGGGCGCAACTTGGTCGCACCACATCACCAAATCACGAGAACACCGTCTTTCAACCACAACCCACACTGGCACACACCGCCGACGACCATTGAACCGTCCCACACCACATCAAAAAAAACCACTCGAAAAACCACTCGAAAACCAGAAAAACCACACGACATCAACTATCAGATAATGATAATAAATTCCGCTTGATTGTCGAGATGTCTCCGTTTTACCTTCACCTCTAAACGTTGACGCCGCCGCCGCATAGGGGGACACAAAAAATAACAAGGAGTAAAGGAAAATGAGAAAGGTACGAACTTGTCTTGGTCTTGGTCTCAATCTGACGCACCGTGCACTGGCAACTCCCGAGACGTAGAGGCTCGTGTTAACGTTAACTCCCGCCCATGGTCCCAACTGCTCCCAACCAAGCACCATGCAATGTGCAGCCCATGGGCTATAGCGCGGTCTACTTCCTTAGCATCAAGTCCATAAGGTCCCGGTCCGCATAACTAGTATGCCCACATTGTCCTCTCCCCTCACTTAGTACACCTAGTGCTAACCACCCGCTAACCACCCGTTTATAACTACATAGCGTGTAAGCAGACAAGCAAAGTGGTCGGGTGCTTGGTGGGCGCTGCTTAGACTTGGACAACCTCCCCTAAGCTACGAGGACGCTAATCTCTCTCTCGATCTACGGTCTAAGGTATCCCTCTCGGTCTAAGACTCTAAGGTCCCCCTTCTAAGACTTAGCAAACCACCCATACTCTAGTCCCATAGTCCGCCTTTAATCCATTATCCATTACTCAAATAACGCCCTCTTTGACCTCTTGACCTTGAGAGACACCTCGGACAAAGGATGATCATGAGAAACGCGGAACCTTTTTCTTTTCTTTTCTTTCTTTGTCTCTTTGTCCACAGTTAGCGTTTTGGTTAGCGGTTTCAAAATTCAAATGGTCAAAAAGTCAGTTGCGTCATCGATCGACTCGGAACGCGACAAAGATAAAAATAAAAAGTCGAGGAACAAGTCGAGGTGAGACAGGGGAGTATGCCATCCGACACTTGGACAACAAAACGACAAAACGCTCCACCAATTCCAACAAACCCAACAAAGCCACTCAATAACACGAATGTAGACAACACAACACACCCTCCTGAAATCCCGCCACCCGCGATAACTACCGTTCAACTCATCCCAACAAAAGCTATACACGAAGAAACTTGAGAGAGAGAGAGCGATCAGAAACGCAGGGAAAAACGCAGGGAAAAACGAAAACGGTTCCGCGGAATCATCCGAGTCTGAGTGTACCTTTCTTCAACCTTTCTTCAACCTTTCTTAGATTAAGGAGATGATGCTAAAGGAGATGAGGGATAGATGGATGGATGGGATGGCGATGACTAGCGCGTGGCTGCGCCCTCCTCCAATGTCCACCCTACCCTACCTTACACCTTACACCTTACCTTACACCTTACACCATTCATCGTTCAAATATTCAACGTCCAAACGTCCAACGCGTGTTACGGCCTACATAGTTCGAACCTGGACGATATTGATATCAACGCATCACCGCGACGCGCGTTGACGCCTGCGTTCCTCAACTTACGCGTACTTACGCGTACTTACGCGTACTTACGCGCAGCCGCCGAAGAATTTCTCAGGCTCCTCCAATATACCGTCCAACCTCCAGAGTCCAAAGTATTCCGAACGGACGGACGAACGGATCACATCCAACGATGACACACGCAAACGGGATCAATATGCACCCTCCTCCCTCCTTCCCTTACCTCACCTCCCTGACCTCGTTCCACTTACCGGCTGTGTCTCTGTGTCTCTGTGTCTGTGCTAAGGGTGCAGTGGCTGGGTAACGTCACGTCACGTCAACATCTAGTGTAAGTGAGGGCTTGTAAGGTGTAAGGGTAGGTGCGGGATGACGTTGGGTATGGTTCCAACTTCACGGGTTGACGCATGATGGATTAAGAACACGTTCTATTCCAAGTAACTTTGTAGAGTAGAGTACGGAAGGGAGGAAGGAAGGAGAAGGAGAGTTTTGTCTGTTGATTCTCTCTTCCACATACGACCATGTCCATATGTTCCAAGTACAGAACGAACGAACAGATGGATTTCTAACTTCCAAGTGAGACAGACGCGTAACTTCATCGATCATCGATCATCCGTAACTTCAACCGGAGACCAAATTGCATTTCGGCGACGCGAACCCTCCCTACCTCCCAACTTCCACACCTCCCCCCTACCCCGTATAGACTCGAGAGTATGCTACTTATGCTACTTGTCCTACGCGTACGTCGTACGTCGTGACTCGTGGTGTACTGTGGGTGTACTGTGGGGAAGGCGGCAAGAGACCAAATAAACCACAATGACACGAACGAGACGCGTCGCGTCAAACCAAAGTCGAAGTCGACGCGTCGTATGTGCCTGAATTTACTTCACTCAAGCAAGTAAGCACTTGTCCGACCCACCATCGACAATAAATAAACATCGACAACGCGTCCAACGCGTCCAACACTCAACGCATCCAACGTCCAACATTCCACCCCACGGTCATACCGATAGACCAACGCCGAGTTCCATATCTCTACGTCTGTATGTCTCTATGTCTCTCCAACCAAGGACGAAAAGGCGACGCTACACCGGAAAAGAAAGTCAACATTCCAGTTTCACCATACTTCATATCATCCTCACTCATACCGAATATCATTGGTGTATCCGGCACCAAGCCCTTCCAACATCCAACATCCAACCCTGTAGGAAAAAACAGAAAATCTACATTCCAACCAATCCTATCTAACAATCCTTCCATGCCGACGACGAATACGACCATCGGACGGCGGCCTCGAACGTCAACCGCACCAATAGAATTCCAATCCAACATCAAAGAATTCCAATCCAATATCAAAAGTTGCCTACGGTCCCTACGGCATCGACGACCAAAGACGTAAAAACCAACACCAAGTAACGAAAAACCCGAAACGAAAAAGGACTAGTTCGTAGAAAACGGAATCAAAAAAGGAATCAAAAAAGACGCAACGAAAAAAAAAGATAAAACAAACAAACAAACAATCTAGCGGCGTAGCCTGTATAGGGAGGGACGGTCGAGAAGGGCATAGGGAAGGGTCGAGGGAAGGGAGGGTTGAGAAGGGGTATATGTTGCTTGTTTGCAGGGCCGAGGAAGGGAGGATATACGGTATCACGACGTCTTCAGGGTTCGCCGCGCACCCAATAGAGAATAATCGGCGAGTTTACATACAAACCTCTACGAACAAAAAAAATAATTCCGTCTGCCTACGTACGTACATACATACATACATACTCGGGGATTCGGGCCATTCGCAAGCAGTGCAGTGACCAATGCAGGACGAGTTGTGAGTGAGAGTAGAACGCCGAGGGATGAGTAGCGCTGGATATAGGTAGATTGACAAAGAGACATGTGTGGTAGGCAGGAGGAATGGGTAAAGCCGGATGTGGACATCACATAATCTGGGCAGAGGCATCGAGGAACGGGAAGCCGGGGAATGCGGGGTAAAGCAGAGCAAAGGGGAAGCCACCAATGAAAAACGCCTACTCCGGAATTCATCCGTCCGCGGCAACCTCGGTGACACCCGATTGGCTTCCCACTTAATAATAATTATTTAAATTCCCAAAATAAATAAAAAAACGGATTAATGCACGGATACGGTGTTCCGATAAATAAACCCGATAAATAAATAAATAAATAAATAGTTCGATGAAATCTGTGATCAGTTGTTTATATAAAACGGCCCCCAATCGCATTTCCCGATTCCTGCACTTTTCGCTTTTCATCGCACTCAACATGATGGACTTGTACGACGACTCCTGGTGTCCCTCCTGCGGTCGCCAAATCCTCCCTCAGCGCGTCCAGCTCCCCCAACAACAACAGCCACAACAACAACAACAAGTCCCCGCGCCACCTCCCTCGTCGCCCCAATCATCCCCAACATCCACAAAGAAAAAGACGTCCTCGAAAGTCCGAGGCGGCCTCGTCCAGGGCACAGGCCGCGTCAAACCAAACGGCGCAATCAAAGCATCCACCCCGCCTCCCCCTCCTCCTCCTCCCACACGCACTCGCACAGTCGTCGATCCAGCCCCACTCCCGCTCTACTGCTCAGACGAGTGCAAGGCTCTCGACTTGTACTACTCCGCAGACGTCCCAGCGCTCTCGCCCTCCACTTCCTCCTCCTCTTCGACATCGTCCTCATCATCATCGAGCTCAAGCAAATCATCCACCCAAGGCTCCTACGCCCACCTATCCCCCTCCATCGCCACCCTCGCCGCTCTCTACAACTTCCCTCCCCTCCCCCGCCTCTCCACCTCCACCTCTTCCTCCTCCTCTTCCTCCTCTTC
>BEWF01000159.1:0-87389 GCA_002583695.1 Pleurotus salmoneostramineus
CCAGGGGTCAGCACATCACTGTTGAGCTGGGACCCAGATGGTTGCGGAAGTGGGGTAGCGTTCTGTAAGCTGAACACAAGTCAGTACATCGAGTTCGCTAAAATTGAAAGGATAGGAAAGTACTCACACTCAGAAGTGTGAGGAATTGATGCCATCGACCTGCCTGGTTTTATAGTGCATGCACTGCCCCATTGTAGGGTGTTGTTGTTGACGCGGGACCAATGCTGCACCGCCGCCTGTAAGTTGTAAACTTGCCATACGCGTCTTGGACGCGTTGTGTTGATTTATTTGCGACTCCCCCTAGTAGCCCCAGGGGCTCATCCTTTTTCTCCGCCTTTCTGAGTATGCATCTGTGAAGAGGTTAGAGAAAGAGTCGACTAACTTCGCCGAGAAAACATATGCTCAGCCCGACGGGTCACCAGAGGATAACTGGTCAACAATCGAGCTTCGAAACTCTAAAAATTCAACAAAACCTGTGAACAGGGTAGGCTCTCTATCCGACACCGGGGTGCTCTTGCACATGGTATATGGCGATTGCTCTTCTCGGTCAAAACTACCAGCGTGTGTCCCTCGAGGAATAGCTCGCTACAGATAGACCTGGAGTTATAGCGTACGCGTTGTTTGCCGGACGCGTCACGACCTCGGGTTTCCACCCACATTCGCTTCGTGACTGGTGCTGAAATGACAGCGTCTCTCCTCAAATTCAACCAAGTATCAACTTGGGTGCACATTCGCACATCGTCTCAACATCGAACTCATAAAGAACATAGCAGCAACGGCCCGTCACGGACTGCTGAACCAGGCGTTATAGGGCACGCTTAGTAAACTAATAGCTACCGAAAGCTTCAACATGGAGCGTGACACTGGGACCCCCCTTTAATATATCCATAAACCTTGGTTTACCGAGAGCAGATCGAACGACCCCAGCCAAAGCGTGTGTGCCACACACTGCATCCAATCAAAATGAGATACGTATGTGTGAGAGGCATTTCATAGGACACGCACCGTTGACAGACATAGAGCCGTTAGATCTCAAGATCTCGTTTTGAATGAGTGCTTCTAAGTCCGGTCGTTTGTTTTCAACTCGCACCATGGAGGACTGGAGGAGCCGATTGCCTTGGGGTTTGAGCTTTTCCTGTCCGTGGCTTTCGCTGTCAGAGTGCGTGGAGTCGTCGTCCAACGAAGGGGTCGTAGTGTCATCGATCGCGCCAGTCACAAATATCTGGATCTCAACAACCAGATCGGACGGAAGGTCCTTCAGAGCTGGTTCGAGCACGTCGGCGATCCATTGGATGTGCGCTGTGAGTCGAGCTTTAGCATTGAGTAAAGAAACACGGTAATACCCTTACCGAATTCCCTGATAGCCCATACGAATGTGATCTTGTGGCATTCATTGGGCAAGCCGGCCTTCGAACGACTATAAAGAGGGTTAAAGAGTAACCATCTGCATAGGGCATAGGACACGAACCGGATCAAGTCCAATAACATAGGCAGGGTAAACGCAACACCTGATCCTCCAGCAATGAGTACCACAGTGTCGAATCCTCTCAACCACGGTGGAGAACTGTACGGTCCATCAACAAGCACCTTCATGGACTCCTCTTTGCCAGCGGCGTTCAAGAGTCTTTCCGTAAACCCACGCCTCACTCTAATCAAGAACGAGAGTTCCTTGCCTTGCGAAGGCTCGTTGACTTTTTCCGATGCCTCATCGCGATCGGTTGGTTCGTCCACAGTCGATATGGTGAACGGATGTGTTTCAAACGGCAGTGTCGAAACGGATGGAAGCGTTAGAAATGCACTTTGACCAGGACGCCAGTGGAAGAAGTTCGGCCGACGGAGTGTTAGGCGAAGGAAGTGCGGGGAGAGGACATCGACTTTCGCATCTAAATCACGAGGCTTACGGCCACGACGAAAGTATTTCGCGTTGATAGCCAACGTCCGCACAAACTGGATCAAGCGATCGAGCCCCCAGATCACAAAGGCAGGCCACACGAAGTAACCAAGGCTTTGTGTCAAGAAATGAGTTCATGGAATTACTGCAGAAAAGTCGGCGTACTCAAATTCCTCGGCATGGAAGTAAGAGGAAAGGACGACGATGCTTGAGAGAAACGAGATAAGTGATGGATCAAACTTCAGTAGATATTAGAACCTACAAGACGAGGAGAAAATGAAGGATGAGGAAAGCTTCGTATCCGAAATTGCGGATGGGTCGAATTGAAAGAAGGCATAAAATTGTAAATGCGATTGAAGCAAGGAGGCCAGCTTGGGTGAATGGATGAGACCACCCAACGGCACCTTGGATTCTGGGTTTGAGAATTCTTTCAGTTTGATTATCAGGGGCGAGGGGATGTAAACGTACCCAAGCATCATCTGTTGAAAGGTCAGTAAGGGATGGTGAATAGGGAGTTCAGGGTTTGACTCACGCGACCAGCACCGTGCACCCAACCAAGAATGCAAAGGGCACGGGCAGTCATTCGGTGGAGGAGATTCAGCTGTAAGTATACCCAAGGGGAAATCATCCACGACCATTGACATCGCGAGAACTATCGTGTCCTTACCTTGTCAAAGCTTACTCCGGTGAGCCCTAGGATGCTGTAAATTCAAAACACGAGGATGAAGAATTAGACAAGGGCCTCACATGAGATAACATTATTTCTGGTGCCTAATGCAGCGACAACGGAGAGTTGAGTGGCGGCGACGTTTCCAGCTGTGTTAGCCCAGTATTTTGGATCGTAGACCATGCCCTTGGAGTTGGTCGCTAGATTGACAAGATTGTGTCATACTTATTCTCATTTGAAAGGATGAATAACATACAGTGGACCAACGACCAAACGAAGATGAGGACAATATAACCAGCCGTAAGAAAGGCCTAAAAACGATGGTCAACCAGGAGGAGAGAGTACGACGATTCCCGCAACAGACCTCGGCGAGATTGATAGAGTAAGAACCACCGAGTGGGACGGTCCAGCGGAAGGCCATGACCCGAAATGTGTCCACAATGGCAGCAGGAAGGCGCTGGAGAGATGGTCGCTTGCGAGTGCCATCCGACTTATGCGCCTTTCGAGGAAACAAGAAAACAGAGAGCAGGGAAACTATATGGAGAACAGCTACCAAGGCAGTGAACGCAGCCATAATCCAAAGAAGGCGGCGGGGGAAGTCATGAGCTTGTTGGATGCGAAGGATTCTATCGAGGTCGACTTTCTGAGTGGTAATCGTCACATCCACGACTGGGTGAGGATGTAACCCTTCAACAGGAGTGGCGTTCATCTTGCGACCGGGAAGGAAGCTGGGATGCAGGACTCAGGCTCGTTGACTTTATACATTTCTAGAGAACGTAAGATGTCATATTAACAACCCAGGCTCTAAGGATATGCCACCTGGTCAATAGAAGTAACCTAAACAGCGGGATTAGAAGAAAATTGATATGCTGGGGGTGGGGTTATCAGATAACGAATGTGAACTAAGAATAGACCAGCGTACTGTAAACGGGGATGAAGAAATGTCGTGTTCAACGGATGCACATGGTTACGACGAAGGTGTAACCAAAAGTGAGTCTGTCGCTCCCAGGATGACGAATACTGTAAAAAACGAGGCCAAAAGGAAGCACTGAAGAATGAGATATGCTGTTACAGCGAAGGTGATCAAGGGAATTATCTGATAAGATATAGTCATGGGAGGCCACGATTTCGGCTTGCCTTCGGGCAGAGGTACCAGGATGGATCAACTTTGCATATTAGAGAAGAATGAAGAAACTGAGCGTCCAGACTCTTGGTTCAATCGTCATCACCAACCAGGGCTATTCCTACGAGGGCCACACCTGGTAGTGAGCGGATTGATCACCGCTGGGATATTTAGGCTCGCGCACCTTTAAGGACAGAAGGATTGGACGGCATTCGTCGCTAGTCCATCGGTGCCTGCACTGAATGTATGACGTTGGTATTACGATGGGGTGAGGGACTCTTGTTGCAAAGGCGAGCGGGTATTTCGAGTTGGGGTTTGGGTGCCAACTGATCAATCCATCCCTTCACACGCAGAGGTGGATTGCTGGAAGGAATCGGACATGTACGCATCACCCGAAGTGTGCTGCCCGTAGCATCATCGGGTGGGCAGCGCCGTTTGGAGCGATCCAAGTATGCTGACATGGGCAGGCTGCCGCATCGGCTTGGTATGGTTTCAGTTACGCTGGCATCATTGTCGTCGTCTCTATAATCGCTGTCGATAGAGATTGGTTTGAACCCTGGGTCCCTCTAAAACCCGCGCTCCGGAATCTCACTCCGGGCCCGATATATGTGGTTGACATGGACTAGAATCGTAGTGGCGTTGTAAGGCTGATTTGGATATCCAGTGGCACATCCACGGGTAGCTCAGATATTGAACGTCCAAGATGGAAAATAGCGAACCTGGGATGAAAATGGGATTTCAACAGTGGCATAGTGTCGAGGGGGAAAAAGTGGACTTAAGCATCTCCTGGAGGTGAGTCGTCGGTCGCCTGCGGGTTCACACGTCCATTCTACGAATTTTTTCAGAGGAGACAATCGAAGAGCCAAGTTGGGAACATACGGTAATGCACGGGGATTTAAATCGCTCAGCGTAAAACTCGAAGGGACTTCGGTGAGTGAATTATGTATGGTACTGAGTGATTATGTCCTCTACCCCCTTGCCTTCCCTGTTTTATGAGTCCCTCCTGCAGTGTCGCGACGTTTTTGAAGTATGCGTATCCTAGTGCCAACCCCAGCGACCAGAGCATTTTTAACGGCAGTGCGGCTGGCCTTCAAAGGTGCGTCCTTCCCCGGCGGACAATTGGGCTTCTTGACGGATGGCCTCTACAGGATCGCAAGGGGATCATACGTGTGTGCGCGTGGACGTCGATGACGATTAACTACTCCTATATTTCTGGGAAAAAAGAACTTATCATTGGTGTTATTACAAGTCTGCATACCTTTTGTGTAGAGCTGGTAAAAGATGCAAAGATGATGGCGAAGTCCAACTTAGGTCCGACCCCTGTGTCACGTGCTTAACGCGTTGAATCCGAGAATCCGTCGCGGTTCCCTTTGAGGCTTTGTTCGAAATCCTTGTTGGCGAGCATGCCCGCTCGAACATTCGAAGAAGCTGACGACGACTCTATGCAACAGCTGCTCGATTCTGTTCACCGCATATTCAACGAAGCCCAGGACTCTGTCACCAACCATCAAAAGAATTGCACGCATCTATACAAAATCCATGCAGAAGCCGCGACTTTTGTGGAGACCGTCAAGAGGAAGGGGAGAGATTCTGTCAAGAATGTCGGGGAGACCGCGTTCTCCAACACGTTTCTTTCTATGATGCTGAGATGTCTCGAGTGTAAGAAAGGAGTTAAACCAGCGGACAACGTTGTCAAGTTTGTGGGGGCCTACATTAAGCATGTGAATGGAAAAGGCGAGCTCTTTTACTCTACGGTGCTCTGCTTGACTTCTGATTGGCCTTTTCTAGCCTTGGAGGAGCAGCAACAAACGAAGGATGACACAGAGACGAGAGCCTTTCGCTTCACTACGAAACTGCTGAGGAAGCTCCTCGAGGGGTTCGAGGCCAAAGACAAGAATGTTCGCTATCGCGTTCTGCAGTTCGTGACGGAAATGGTTGCGCATCTAGGCGAACTCGAGTACGTCGTTGTTCTCAACGCCCGTGTCAAGTTCTCTTACGACAAATACTTCAGTGCCGATGATTACACGGCTCTCCACCAAGCATTGCGGGCCAGAGTCTATGACAAGGAGACCCCCGTACGCGTCCAGGCAGTCATCGCTCTCTCGCGCCTCGTCGAATCCGAAGACCCAGAGGAAGTACCCACGGATGAACTCAGTGGTTTAGAGATGATTGTACAAGCTTTGTCCGAAGACCCTGCACCCGAAGTGCGGCGAGCAGCCTTGCTCAACCTCCTTGTCGATAGGGAGACTTTACCGTATATTCTGGATCGCATGCGGGACACGGACCTCACAATGCGGAAGATGGTGTTTTCGAGCGTGTTGGCGCCGAATATCAACGCGCGAAATGAAAAGGGTGAGGTTGTGATCGGGCCTACACATCCACGGACAATGGCGATCAAGCAGAGGGAACAAATCGTGAGCGAGGGTTTGGGCGATAGGGACAAGCACGTTCAAGATGCTGCATCCCTGTTGATGTGCAGGTGGCTTGAGTCCGTAATGCCTACGGAAGTGAAACCAGAAGAAGCCCCGCATCCAGATCCTCTGAAAAAAGAAGAAGAAAACGAAGGCAATGTGGATCCTGCTGCTTCGAAGCTCCGAGAGGGTCTACTCAATTTCCTCGGCCTATTCGATTTGGGGGAAGGTACCGTCGCCGATAAAGCCGTCATGGGTATCTTCAAGACCAGACCAGAGATCTTGAGATCGCTTGACTTCAGCGGAGGTAGAACCATTGCATATGCACTTATAAGTAAATTCACTGACCACCATATACTTTAGCTGGATATTGGGGTGCAGCCAACTCCGAAGCGGTTTCTCTCGTCCGTATCTTTGTTGACTACTGCAAAACCGAGAAACTGCATGCGCGCCTTGAGAATACTTTGCCTGTGATCGATACATTGGTCCACCTTCTTCAAACGGCGTATAATTCCCTAGAGCCAGAGGATCCCGACGGAGTAGTTGTCATTGACTTGACCGATGAAGACGAACGGACTGAAAAGGAGCTCATTATCGTTGAGATGCTTAGACTCGCAGCGCAATTGGACTATGCGGACGAAATGGGGAGAAGAAGGATGTTTTCACTCGTCCGTTCGTGTCCTAACCCTCTTCCTCCTCTTCCGCCATCTTGCTCACATTGTACTAGGACAAATGATGGCTCAGAGGGCCTTGCCGTCGTGTCTCTTGGCACCTTGCTTGGATCTCCTACGAGAACTCTCAACCAACGAGAGTGACTTGATTCGCCTGGTCACTGAGACAATCAATGATCTTCGGGTCGCCCCTGATACGGAAGAAACTGAAGTGCCCGCAGTGCGCAACATCCTTTTCTTTCACCTGCGTTATGCTTACATCCCTGCATTTTTCAGCCACCAAGTTCTGACGATCTCGAAGCGACTCCGGTGGCTGCCAAGCCCCCGCGAGTAATACTCAACGGACGAGATGATGCTGAAAGGGATGAAATCGACTCGAGATGTCTACTGCTCTGCATTGGCATGTTGGAACGTGTAAACGGGGTTTGTGACTTGCTCATCATTTTCGCGTTATCTCACATTTCTCTATTCAGACATTAGAAAACCATTCCACTCTTGACGGTGTCCTGCATGACTTGATTCTCCCATCGGTCCGAAGGGAACACACGGACTTCCAGGAGAAGGGATTGGCGGCTCTTGGTCTGTGCACCTTGATTTCCCCTGTTCGTTATGATTCTCTCCCTATAACCTTCGTACCTTTGTTGACGATGCCGTCGCTTACTGTAGAAGCTAGCAGACAACACATTCCAATTCTTCGTCGAACAGTTCCAGGCGAAGAACCCTACCGCCCTGAAAATCCGTCTCAAGTCGCTCATTTTTGACATTGTAATGACTTATGAGTCTCAGTTTCTCAATGATAAAAAACGCGTACGTAGCTGATATCGCGTAACGATTCACCCTATTGATGATGTCTATTGAAGAAGGAGACCCAGGCTGCCCTCCTTCATGGCCTCCAAGAAACGGGTTTCTCAGAGGCATCTTCGAAAGAAGAAGATACCTTACAGGCGCTTATTTGCATGGGCCTGGCGAAACTCATCCTGGCCGGCATGATAACGGACCTGGCGGTACATTCAACATTTTCTATCATACGAGTCTTCTCATCTCAACCCTTATAGGTTCTCGGGCAGTTGGCCCATTGTTATTTTTCGTCGGATACATCGGACAACCAAGAGCTCAAGCAGTGCCTTGCTTACTTCTTCAGTGCCTACAGCTCCGTTTCGTCTGAAAACCAAGATAATCTTCGGCAGGTTCGCACCTTAGCTTTCCCTCCCTTTTTTGCCTGCCTAACACTGTAACTAGATCTTCATGGGCACGATCAGGAAATTCAGTGCCTTGCGACAGGAAATAGACGATCCCGACGAATTGGTGCCTGTAATGACGATAGCTTTGATGATGTTGGAATGGATGAACCCCAACAGACTTAAGTATGGCGTTCGTTTGGTCCGAGCGCGCTCGTTTAACATACTTTTTTAAGCCCGGGCTCTCATCAAACCGTCGATGAAGAGATACACCTCAAGCTCGCCAAGAACATATTGCGTGACATTGCTAAAACCAAGTCGGAGCTTACCAGTGCGTATCATCACGAATCCCTTCCACGCTCGTTTGGTCCAAACAATATTTTTACAGAGGAAGATATCAAAGCCTTGACACAGTGTCTCTTGAAACTTTATCTTCCCGATGAAGCAGACCTACTCACGCTTCGGACCATACGAGTCTTTCTCAATGCGTTGACGACGGTGTGTGACTTTCCCTTTATTTATGGTAGGCTCACTCGACTAAGCGTCTCCTCACATCTCTAGCGCCGGCCTTTCAAGGAAGCTGCGATCAAGAATGCCATCTTGAAATTTGAGAACATCTTCTGTGCGAAGTATGCGGACTTGGTGGACGGTTTTACGGAAGCAGAGTACCGCAAACTGGTCGAACTTGAAGACCTCTTTGAGTATTTGGATGATGTTATCCCCCTCGACGAAGAAGGGTCGGATTTGGACGTCAAACCATGCATAGGAAAGAAGCGGTAAGCCTCCCATTCCACTCATGGAGTCTTGTTGGTCAACTAACTCTTGTATAGGCGGTCCACTAGTATAATCAGCACGACTACCGATCGTGGTGATGCCACGTCTGGAGCCACAAGCAGGAGTACCAGGTCAAGAACCACAGCCAAGTACGCTGACGTTTATCATCCATAACGCGCCTCGATGTACTCACTCCTTGCTCTCAGGAAACCTCGAATCTCACACGCAGACTCTGACTCAGATGACGAAATCCAAGAAATCCCCCCTCCTCCCATGCGATCAACCAGACCCCAGAGAGCGGCGTATGTTCCACCTCTCCTCATTCGTTACATGCATATTCACTTGTGGTTCTTAGTGCGTCTCAACCTAAGGAAGTCATTGAGATTAGTTCAGACGACGATGAACCTCCAACGCCTATCCCAAGAAGACAGAGGCGTTCCCCGAGGTACTTGCATTAATTACACCAGCCAATGTGATAAGCTCACCACTTTCCTTATCAGTATCCAAGTCAAAGCAGAATCTGGTGATCCCAATTCCTTTGTAAGACGTGCTTTCGGAAGTACTGCCACAGGCAACGACTCGCTCATGGACGATGATTCCGAAGAGGAAGACGAAGTCAGCGGGATTTTGGGAGGACACTCCGATGATTGAACTACTTTGGAAGTTGAACGTCCTCCGATGAACGATGTTCAATCTACTATTTACATACCATTTCTTGTAGTATCTGTAACCTATTATGACCTATTGTACGATACGAGTGTTCGGGTGTAGCTACTTATTATTGGTATAAGTAGCGCAAATCAATAATGTAACGAATGTCTGACGAAGAAAAAGAGAGCACAGAGAATCGTACGACAGATCATGATGGAAGGGCAATGGAGGAGTGTCATTTAGTTAGAAAAGGGTACATTGACGACATGTAGAGGCCCTTGACCATGGTCAGGCTTGGAGCTATAAATTGGGGGTGGAAACTCGACCTCGTCCGAACCCTGATTAGAGGGGTTTTGATAGTTGAGGCGCGAGATGTGAGCCTTCTCTGAGGATGCCGACGAAATACTGCTCTCTGATGAATGGATACTACTCCCGCCTAATGATCCTGCACGATACGCGCTAGGCGAGGACGGCCGTGAAATCGACATCATCGAGGATCCCAGAGAGTCATGCTTTTCCTTGTCAACGACTACTGCCTGTGGATGATCTAGGACAGACACAAGGTGCCTGGTAGAGGAAGAGCGAGACGGAGGGATGATAACTCGAGCAGGATCCTGAGCGAAGAACCTGGACAATGGCCGGGTGAGCGAAACGATCCTTTTGGAAGCTCTGTACTCGGAGTCGGACGCGTATTGGTATTTCTCGTTGTCAGAGTACCATACGGGGGTTCTGGAGCGCCGTCGTTTGCGGATACAGATGAAGAGGAAGTATATGATGGCTACGACGGTGAGGGTTACGCCAACTGAGACAACAGCAGCTTCTGCAATTACAGTGGCTTTTTCACTCTCGTCGTTCTGAGATTCATGCCTGATGCGAAGGGTAGAAAATGTGATGAGTACATGGCAATTTATCCGGAACGGGATGAAGAGGGAAATGAAGATTTAACGTACGTATAAACAACATAATCAAGGATGATTGAAGAATTCACAGTATTGCTGCCGCTCTGGATGGCGAGTGTGTGGAGACCATTCGGAATGGAGGCGTTGACATACACAGGGACATCGAATTGCCAGGCTTCATCGCCAGGTATTGCCCCGCGTAGAAAGGATCCAACCTGGACGTCGTCAAGGAGGAACACCATATCCGTAGCGACAGTGGACGTTGGCCCGAGGATACAATAAACGTACACCGCGCTCCCTATGGACGGATATTGGTATTTAGACTTCCGGAAGAGATTGAGATGCAGCCTCACCAGTAAACGATACAGACGCGATAGGTGCAGGACCTTCTTCGGCAATAGCATTGTATGTCACTTCATGCCAGGTTCCCGCGTAAGCCCTGCTCGAATCAAGTTCCGCAGAACAGGTCCGGCAAGGGATACCGCCACTACCCAACGACCATTGCGGGGAGTATCGAAGGCTGAAACTCCCAAGGGTATCATCGATGGTGCTGTTAACCAAAGCAGCCAAAGTTCCAGAGATGAAGAAAGAACCGAAAAGCCAAGACGAAACGAGCGTGGATAGAGTGAGCATTGTCCAAGGTGTTCTAGATGACAGAGTGTAGAGCAATGGGGTGTTACGAGAGTTATTCTCAAAGGGAAAATTGTTGACCAACCTCGAGAAAGGAACGGAAGGAAAGAAAACGGCCGTCCAGTCCTTCGTCAATCCAGCGTTGGATCAGTGCCTTGCGTAACGAGATGACGACCGAGGACAAGGCGCCCGAGAACGAAGGGAGAAGAAGAGAAAGAAAATAGGGTGAAAAACCAAGCTCCAGCTCCAGTAAAAGTACCAAAAATTGGCCAGCCAAGTTGAGAGATGAAGGAAGAAATAAAGAAAGGGATCGTTGAACGTTCAAGGGCGGCGGCGCTGGACGTAGAGACCCATCCAAGTGTGAGAGTGTGACCCACCGCAACATACAGCACCGGTCAATGGTGCTTGATTGTGATAGGTCACTAATGGCATCGCTCTCGTCAGTATAAAGATAGAAATCCCGTGGAAATCACTTGCCAGGAGGCGGTGGTCGCAACGCCAACGCCAGGTTGTCCGTGTCAATGATTGCCTGCGTACCTACCGCGGGAAGAAATCAATGATGCATGTGTCTCGAAGGGACTTGGGCCGCTTAGGGACCGCCTTGTGACCCGTGACTGTCGAATTGATTGAAATACTACAGTATTTTGGAAGAAGGGCACATAGACGGGTGGGGGCTTCGGGGGCTTGACACGACCATCTACTGACAGCCAAATTTGTCTGGCTTTATCCACTCCATATATGCCCTCGCTACCACCACCACTGTTGTACCTGGACCCGTTCATGCCACGCTCTGCGATGGCCCACAGTAACAAGTATGTTAGGGCTTATTCAACGTCATGATAACGTATATGTATGACGTACCTTTAAGGCCCAGCAAGAAGCGGCGCGGCGCAACGAGATTTGATCGAGTAAATCCAGATTCTGGGCGGGAGGTGGGTGAGGGAGGGATTATCAAGGACTCGGTCTATCCTTTCGCAAACTCGGGGGTAGATGACGACATGATGCAGGAGCTCGGGGATGTCGTTGGATACGGCCAGCATTTCGGCGTTTCGTGGTTATTCATGAATTTGTGGTTGGTCGGGCGGAGAACCATGGATATCTTCTAAATTAGGTATGTCAGAACGTTTTTAACGATGCTACATGATGAATAGATTGCTTACCTTTGATATACAAGCACAACGACGTCGTTCCATCAAGATTTCAGGGAGGGAACAAGACTTTCTGTGGGGAGGTGGAAAGTGAAAAAAGCGATAATCAGTGAGTGAATCGTCATAGAGGTGCCTTGAATCGACTTACCTCAACCCTAGATTGCGTCTCCGAAGCCCTGGACAGCGTTACACCTGCCATTTTGGCATTTTTGGAGATTTTGAGTTGAACCGAGAGGAGGTAGGTCAAGGCTCGAATACCCAAATCTTTATGTATCCTCTTTAAAACTCGACTAGGGGTGCGTCAACCGTGTAGTAACTTGGTACTATAGGTCTAGTATCCCTGCGTATCGTTCTCCTTTGGGAATTTATGATTTTGCGGCGAGCACCCATTTTGGCCGGCTGTAAATCAAGATAGTGAGTGGAATAATCATCTAAGCGAGCGTAAATAACTCACAATATCGTCCAAGCACATTTTAGATCCCTCCCCTAGCGCTAGACATACCGCTTTCGGCCATTCAAAGAATTCGGTACAAGGGCACGGCTGATGGTCGAAATTTCGAAAACCAATCAGAATCCTTCGTGAGCTCGTGCAGAGAGGGGCGGGTAGGTTGGGAGATTGGGGATGTACCAATTATAGGGCAGCGGTCCCTGCCGGATTGGGAATTCGAGTTTTTCGGGGAGGGTGGAGGTGAGTTTGGTAACTGCGCCCTGCAAATGAGATAGTAAGCGTAATCACTCATATAGAATCGTTGATAGATGACCCACCATCAATATCAAGCTTACGCGATGGCGATGTACAGAGGTTCTGCCGCGGAAACAAACGATCTGCCCGAAGTGAAGATGGAGTCAGTAACAAGGAAAACGGCTTGAATATCCATGGAAACAACTCACCAACCGTTTCCCCCTTCATATTAGATCGGTTCCCCTGCAGTCAATAAGTCATAAAAGCCCATTCGGTCGTTTGAGCACCAGGAAGATGGTCTCATCTAGAATCTTGAAAACATTGACTAGCCCTTCGCAAACTCGGTCAAAGGCTCGCTTATGACGTAGGAACTCGGGAATATACTCACAATTGTGACGCGTTTCTCTGTTCATTTTGTATTCGGGTTTTGGTGAGTTGACTGAGCAAAATCCTTCCTAGCAGCTTGACCAATGATGACAGTGTCATTTCATTAGGGTAGCAGGTATATGGACGACATACCTCTCAGGGAAACTAGGTCCCGTGTGGTTCGGTTGAGTTTCCATGGAGAAACGAAGAAAACGGCGAAAATGTCGAAATGAGGAGGTACGGCGTCGGTTACGCCATCCTGCGTAGCCGAACAATGCTGGGTGATGGAGATATGGGTGGCGTAGGTCACACCCTGTGCTGGGGGACTCGGAATTCCAGGGCCTAGGTAACACAAAGGTAAGTACTCTTTGTGCGTGAATTTGACTGGATTTGCTTACCTGCGGGGACTTTTCCCTTGTAGATCTCATTCCCCAATCTGAGGTGTAGGCAGATGGGGATGAGTAGGTGTATTCGAGGTCGTTGGTGAGACCTTGAGATCTGGGGAACCCTGCAAACGAGGTGAGTGGACATACATTGGATGAATGATGATGTGGGTACTCACCAGAATGGTCCGATTTTGCATCGAACCGAGATCGTTCAGGGACGTCTTGGTCCGAGAATAGGTGCGAAGCAGAATCCTAGAGGATGAGTGGAGGTGGAGGTGTAGGCAGATGGGGATGAGTGCGCGTATTCGAGGTTGTTGAGGTTGTGGGGGGCCAAAAAGGGACAAAGACCAAGGTGAGTGAGATGAACGAGATGAAATCTGGCTGATTACTCACAGGCACGCCAAATACAGATGAGTAAGTGTATTCGAGGCCGTTGGTGAGGCCTCGGAAGGTGAAGACAAGCTAAACAAAGTGAGTGTAGTGGCGCGAAATGGGGAAAATGATGTCATTGATCACAGGTCCGAGTTTGTTGGTCTAGCCTGTCGTGTGATCGGTTGGTTCGCTTATGGAGGACAATGAAGAAGCTACGGAGGAAGCGGAACGGAGGGTGTACGATCGTCGATGGGGTCAGTTCAGGGCATGTCCGGTAAGCGATTATGTACGTACCTTAGTATCTTTGTGCTCGCCGTTGTCCACAGCGCCGAAGCTATTCCCCTCACTGTCAACAACGATGTCAACACCACCTGCTACTGTAGACGGCGGAGTGTACAAAATATGAATAGAATTCATTAGAAGAGTTAGTAATACAAATTGTGAAGATGACTTACCGAGTGCGAATCAAAGTCTAAGATGTCATGACCAAAATCTCATAGTTGCGAGACTAGCTGCAAATGAACCTTGTGAGGTTAACTTGATTAGCTGGATAATAATAAATAATGAACGGTAATAGTTATTGATGCACGTTGTAAAGGCGACTTATTAGCGAAGTCGATGAAGTCAAAAATGTCAATGAACGAAATCTCGTAGCTACGAGAAATGAATCTAGTGAGGTTAATCTGATCAGTTGAATTATAATAAGAACGAAACGAACTGACCCGATAGTTGGACCGTGGTTGTATATCTTGATGAACGTCCAGAGGTATCATCAGACATAATCTGCACCAGTCAAGGTAGCCTTCAAGTGTGGTGAGGCTGTCACATAACAGCCTGTTGTTACAGCTAGATGAACTTGTTTTACAAACTATTTAACAATAGGGAAGCCCTAATCAAGTACCATGGTGTTCTCATCTTCTCCATTTTCATCATCATATTCCGTATAAAAATCGTAATATTCCGCATCATAACCAGCAGCAGCATTCATCCGGCGATACACGGTCTCAAGTTTGGAGCTGAGCGGTTCAGACAATTCAGGAGGAATACGATCGTAATTGGCGGCCAGGCCGCGGAGCAAGCCGTCGTAGACGGCCGATGCCTCACCAGCTATCGGTTTGTAGGTGGCTGCAGTACGGCCGGCAAGCCATAGATCGTAAGCTGTATACTTGGCCGTTTTAAGTCGTTTAGACTGTTTGACAGGTGGAGTCCTTGGTTCAATGGCTGGAAATTCAGAGGCAAGAGCCATGACGACACGGATGATGGGGATCTGATGACCAGCCTCGGGAGTGCACAACCCTAATCTTTGTGGGTTGATAGCATCGAATAGCCGACCATTCAGGCGGCAACCGTAGCGCTTGTCATTCTTAACCTGGATAAGGATTACGCCAATGTTCTCTTTCTTGAGGATGTATCCGCGCAAGAAAGGGATGAGGATATCAATCCCTTGCTGGTTGACTACGCAGATTATAGCAGCGCCTCGACAAAACACCCGCCAAAGGTGGTCTTGGTCAAGGGTATTCCTGTCCACAACCCGCACAAAATGATTGAAGTAGACGTAGCATCCTGAAAAGGCGTCTTGCAAAGACCTCTCCCTCTCCTCGTCCCTTGCCACAACAAACGGACGGGCAGAAAGCACTCTGTTGTGCGAATTATCGTCGATGAGGGCTTTCAAAAGGTCTGGAACCTCCACGATGCGCCCCGCCTGGAAACCGTCGTTCTCAGTCGAAGGCGATCCGGCATTTGGAGGCAAATCAACCTTAGCAGCAACGGCCTGGTCCCGGGCAAGAATCCACCATAAGGCAGCAATCATTTCTCCGCGCGTGCCAATGTCGATACTGGAATTCGTGATGTGCGATGACAGAGCAACGGCGGGAGCAAATGTTTTGTAACGCATTACGTCACGCGCGGCCTCAGCAAGCAAAGGCTCGGAAGGACTAATTGTCTCAAGGACAAGAGCGGTAGGATCGAAGGCCAAGCAGAGTCGCATATGGCGCTCGACCTGCTTGCGTTCGACCTCGCGTTTCTCCCAAGATTCTTGCAAAGAAAAAACAAGGCCAAGCCGGATCCCCAGGCAAGCCAACGTTTGCCCTGGATCTGTAGAGTCAAAGGCACTGGCGCATAGAAGTTTGTCTTTCGCCAAGCGAAGGACCTGGGATTGACCTCCCGAATCATAGCGAGTGCCAAACCTTGGGGATGGCCGCATCAGTAACATGCGGGTGTGACATTTTAGATGGACTCACAGAGGTCGTCCCAAATGGGCAATAAAATCCGTGGAGGCGAGCTTGTGCAAACTGGGCTCTTCAGCCAGCTTGACTTTCTTGGCGAGGATATCGAAATCAACAGCGGTAATTGATCTGTAGAAGCGTAACAAAAGCTTTTCTGCTCTATAGGATGGATCCCTTATGGGAGGCGGCGTAAAATGATAGAAGGATCCAGTGGTTGAGATGAATAATGTAAAGATTTGCAGTCGGAGAAGATTTGCAGTCGGAGACGCCGTAGTTCAAAGAAGGGCGTCCAGCCGGACCTATGACGGAGTAAGGGATGGGCTTCGTCAAAGCAGAGAAGGAGGGTGAGCGGAGACTGATCGAGGGGTTGGCGAGCACGGATAAATTCAACGAGCTTGGATCCAGCCGTGACTATGGTGTCCTCCGAGTCGCCTTTAGCGAGGAATCAGATAGGGAGTGATGCAAATTTCATAAACCTACCTGGCAGCGTGTATGTGATTGGACTATCAGCGGTGGCATGTGACGCAGATGTTGAACGGTGTAGAAACTGCAGAAGCATTAGTCCAGGAGGATGCAGAACAAAAACTCATACTTACATCAGTAGCACATTCGACAACTTCTTCGAAAAACCTGATACGATACGGATTGTGCGTTCTGAACTGCATGCCAGAGGTCATCAAATCTTGGAATGTCGATGCCAGTGGGGCTAGAATGACAAGATGAGGCAGATCATCCATGGCCGCAAAACAGGAAATGTACCGTTAGTATCGAGCCCCTGAAGCCTCCGGTGTGCCACAGTGAACATGCCATACATAAAAGAAGGCCTGTGTGCGTTTGATGTAGGATTGGGCGTTGAGTGTGCCATCTGTGACGAGAAAACCGCAAGCGGGCTGATCTCGCGGGGGAAACGCTGCAGATTGGGAGGAAATATCAACGCCGCGCAAACATGCAGGTTGACACACAATCACGTACGGTCGCTAGTTTCGTCAGCAAGGCAAGCAGGGATGGTTACAACGTGGCCCCCTAGTTGGTTCACCATGCGAGACTTTCCCGTCCCAGATGACTGACAGAAAGTGGTGAAGCGTGCATAATAGTTGACGGGGTCCGTTCTCATGTATTCCTCCAGTATACATTTCAACCGTTCCCCGCCTTCGCCCTTGAAATCTGTTCGCCAGGCATTTACTGTGTGCCGTTCATGGTCTGATTCGGAAACAAACAAGTCTTGAACGAAATCTGAGACCGTCTTCGCCGGTGGCTGATAGAATGCTAAGGAGATTGTAGGTGATTATGCAGGATAGCACACAGAAGGGACGATAACGCACATGCAGAACGAATGGGATCCAAGTTGCGCTGCTGGATGGCGGTCAATACGATGGATTTGACCTCATCGAAGAGATCTGGTGAGGAGAGCCACTGTGAGACTGAACCGGGATTCTGGACGTGTTGTCGCAAGTGTTCAGGGAATGCATCCCGATCCAGCTGGTGTAACGTATCGAGAACGTAAGAAAGGGGATAAACACAGTGCGACTTCTCGGATATAGGTCCCCATGACTGGAAGGATTGAATCATCGGGTCGTCAAAAAATGCTTTCTCTGCTGGAACTGGGTCGGAAGGGTTTGTGCGAGTGTCTATTTCCGGCAACCGTTGAGGCTGACGGGATGTTTCGGGAGAGTTGAGACCAGTGTCGCTCATTTGTGTTGAGGTTGGTGGATATCGATAAGCATTCAATAATTATATTGGACTGGGCCCACGGTGCGGATCACTTAGACGCCGAAGATAAGATTAGATGATAGGTTCCCCAAACGCCAAGGTTGTCAACTTTCACCGGCACCACCGAACAGCTGAGATATCTCTCCACTGGCTAAAACCACAACTGACAGTCTCACAGTGACTCCTTCGTACGCTGCAGTATGCCAGTAAATGACGTCGACGCGAAATTTTCATATGTCGACTCACGCAAGTTCCGTTCATAATTCAGGTGTGTATTCAGTTTTCCAGGCGACTAATCGAATCCTCACCTGCTTGCTTTTCTTCCAGGCTGTGATTCATAGAGTGTGACGCGTCGAAGATGCTCAGACCTGCTCACCAAAATGCAGACCGCCTCTGAACCTGTGGCACATGGGGGTACTTGGTTTGGCCGGTGATGGCAAAGATGAGGGCTTCGGACACGCGCACAAACGACGATGACAGGGGGGACGAAGAACTTATGCTTGATCCCAGTACAGACGGGCCTGGAGAAAAGCCCAGAAATTCAAACACTGGCACCAGCTAAGCTGCTCGACGACACAAAGCACACTGCGCAGACAACTTTGGACTCTATCCCCTCTTTGAAGCTTGCTACCCTTGCGTGTTGTCCTCAACATCGTGGCTGCTCCCTGGTGCTTGAAGACCAGCTTTTCTTCGGGTTTCAACTCGACTCGCCTATTGATGAAATGGTATGGGGTGCTGGGCACAAGCAATCAGCATACTCATGCACCTGATTCTTGCTGGCCCTTTGTCCCCCTTCCTATGGACTAGATGTTGACAACGATCGGCCACGGTAAGTTCAATGCCAGCAATAATCATATAGATTCATCGAATCCAAGGAGGCTAACCGCTACGTTCTACACTACTTACTACTTGGCAGCCGAGAATCCAGTCACGAAGCACGAAGACGCTCCTCGGAAGGATTATCCAAGCGTCCATGACCTTAACCTGGCTGCCGGTTACTGAAAGGCCCCACCTGAGTCCACGAACGACATCCTCGCCGCCAGCTAGCAGGAGCCGTACAGTCTACCCGGGCTGGTTCTTGACGGCGAAGGATATCGGGGACCTGTGATTGCGGCACAATCTGTCGGGAAACACAGCTAAGCAACGAGTCAGTAAGTCAAGTTCGCTGCAATGGGAAGAAATGGTACTTACACTCAACAGAGGAGTGGGGATTGAAGCTCGTCGACTCCCCTGTTTATATAGTGGGAACACCGCTTTCCCGTGTTGTCGATCACCATGAAATAATTATGGCACCGCCACTTTTGGACGCGTCGCGACGCGCGTTGTGTTGCTCCATTGGGCAGAAATCGCCCGTAGTACTGGGGGACGGCAAGAAGCTCCTGACGAGTACTCACGTACTCATGCATCATGGGTCTTCACGCGCACGACGTAGCGATGTGGCAAGCAAACACGACTGGTGAAATTTGAACAGGAGAGATCAGCCCCTGTCATTCCAAAGTGACGCCCGCTCGGCGTGACGCGTCCTAGTCCTTCCACATTGTCATGATGCCCTGCATTGAGAAGTAATGTATGATGTTTTCCCTTAGACTTATCATGCGTCAAGCTTCAAGGCGTATCCCGAGACCACCCTTTACACAGCGACTAGACGGCCGAAAAGATCAACCAACACTGTGTAGAACTCGACGAGTGGTCCCGACTTACCTAGCTCTATTTTCCATCCCATGTACGTCCTCCGATTCTCTGATGATGAGGTCCAGTCACTGAATGCTATTTCTTGGGTGTGGTTCAAGTTTTAAGATGAGAATAGTGCCCATCGCGCGCATGCAAGTTTGTGAATAATTGTCAGCTTCGAGCGTGTCATTCTGTCTACCAGGTTGCATTCTCGCTGCAGCAACAGCAACTGCTACTCTCGTTGCCCTACAGAGCCCTGAACATATCTCTCAGGTCGTTGCTCAAATTCATAACTTCTAGTTCCTTGGGACGTCGGTGCTACATAGATGTTGCATCAGTTTCGAAGCCCAAGTGCACACGATGATTCTCAGGGGTATGGATTGATCTGGAAACGAGGTGTCTTCTCCCGCTTTCGAATATAAACCGCGATTTGATGGATTCGCATGTCTGTTTTTCTTCCTCTTTCCACCACCCCAATGGCTCCCTCAGTGAGTACCTCGTATCTGAGCTCCTTGAATGACTGCTGACTGACTTTTCTTTGTCGACGCACTCAGTCCAAGTCAAAGATATTTAAAATCAAAAAAGAATCTGTTGCATTCTTTTTCCATCCTTCTCTCTCATCCTCGCTCAAAAAGGGTCTCAATGAAAGCATACAGGCAAGCTTTCCATTAACTACTGCGCTGACCTCTAAATTAACTTCTCCCGCGTTACAGAAGCACGGTGGAAAGGTTGTCAAATCTGCCGGGCGCGCCAAAATCGTTCTCATCGACGAAGAAAACATTGATGGCAAGAAAGTCTGGGACATCCAGCTCTTTTACTCCATCAGACGCGAGCCCGAGTTCGCTGGTATCGTTGTTAAGCACTACAACTTTGTCAACGTATGCGTCAAGGCCGACATGTTTTTCTTGGAGGCGCAGAGGACTCAGGGTATGGCTGGAGCGACCAAGTGAGTCAGCTCCCATTTTTCTCGTGTTCGATGGGATAGAGGTAGGCGCTGATTGCTCTCTCTCTCTTTGGCGCTGTGAACAGCCGAAAACATTTCACCCAAGAGGAAGACGATAACCTTGCCTGGTATATATCCCGTGTCATCCCAGATCCCCTAAGAGGAGGTCGCCTGGGGGTAGCTATCTACAACAAACTTGTGGTAAGTGTTACGCGTGTATCTGCTCCTCCCAACTGAACCTGTTCTCGAAGGACGCTCTTCCATGGGCCAAGAACCACCCTGCTCAGTCTTGGAGACAGCGCTACAAGAACAATCAAGCTATATTTGACAATGTCATCGAAGATATCGTAAAACTTCATCCCCCTGTCCAAGAAGTTGCCTACTTTAGGGCTCGCTTGGATTCTGGACACGCCGTCGATGAAGATGAAGATGAAGGCGAAGATGGAGATACCAAAGAAGACTCTCAGACATCAACAACGGAATCCGAAGACGATGGTCCAGTCAGTGAGTACTTCACTGTATCTGCGTTACCCCTTCTTGCCCCCCTGAATAGGTTTTGCTTTAGTTACACCCTGCCCTGTCCGCAAGTCCAAACGAACCCCTTGTAAGCGGTATTTCAGGAGTGGCCCCAAATTTCAGGGTCCTGTTACCAAGATCAATATCCATCCAAGGGTCGACAAAGACTACGTTGTTGCTGAAAAGATCGACTCCTCTGACTGTTCCATCGACTCTGAGTACGTCTCGCTCCTCATAGCTATTCGCATACCCCTGCTTACTCCCTCTACCGTAGGTCACACGACGAGGACGACGATCTGCCCGTCACTTTCAAGCGAATGTCCAAGCGCCCAATCATCCTGACTCCCAGCCCCGTCAAGTTGGTGCAGTCCACACCGACCACACGATGCGGTCGGAAGAGGCATCACTCCTCCTTCAGTCTCGGTGCTGAGGGTGATGATGATCAGCCTTCCTCGAGTCGAAATTCAAGGCCCCTCCAGCGACGAAGACTTTCGGCACCAACGTAAGTTTTATGATGCCCCATTTCGGACCCCTCGCACTGACTTGTTGCCATCATCGCCTTTCCGCAGATCTCGCAAGGCTGCCGACTCGGACGATGAAGGCCCAGCTCGCCGAACTCGAAGTCGTACGTCAAGACGTAGCTTTGTGTAATCCACGAAGCTCGTACGCAGTCCCCCCGTTTTGTCTTGTGTACTACCCGTACGAAGGGGGGCTCATTTTTGGAAACGCAAGAGTCTTTAGCACTCAGTACATGTGTATATGCAAAGTCCACTTATGGGTGGACGTTCGATAGCCGACCAACTATATTTTCTTGCCAACCTTTTCGCTCTCTCCTCTCGAACGGCTGAGGGTGGGCACCGCTGATACTGGGCACATACTTATGCGCGATCAAGACGATAAAATGGAGCTGGTCTTCAAACTAAGTCTCCTATGCTTCAGGGGCAGGTACCACGTAACGTGATCGCGTTTCTGTTCATCAACGGTTCGTAGAACTTGACTTTGAACCACCATGCTGTCGTTTTCTGTTTGACCGGGAAATCGCTACTCGTGAATGAAGAACCTTGCTTCAACCAGGGCTTGGTGGATGTTCCTAGCCACCCTCCCTCATACTGGCCGAGTGGAAGCGGAATTAAGCCCGGAATGCATCCTCTCTCTATCTAAAACTGACTCATGAGGCACCAAGACTCTGCGTTAGATTGTAAAACTCGCTTCGTCTTCACCGCTTCCAAAACGAGGCGACAATCGTCAATGAGCAGGAATTGCTGTGCTCTGGATCTTTGATTGGGCTCGTGAACGGCTAATCAGACACCAATCGGAGATTAATGCAGCGGATACAGAGTGCGTCGCTCCCCTCCAGTCATCCATTGACCCAATTTGGCTTTGTTCGTTTTCCATTAGAAACCAGCTCTGGTGGCCTGCATACGTTTCACGACCTACATGATCAATCGGAGACAAGGATTGAGCTATGTATGCCATGTTCCTTCGATGCCGAGATCAATTCATCTGCTCAATCGACTCGTCACATTTCCCGAATTGAGCCATGGATGCATGGCAAGTTCCCCGCATAATGTCGCGCCGTTGGGAGGTACTCAGAGCTGCCGAGAGATTTCAGTAGCTGCCGAATTCTCTGAAGCCGCCCAATGTTCTGACCGGTTTTCCTCGCCAGCCTTGCTAACTCTCCCCTTTCTGCTGGAGGATATGAGACTTGTTGCAGGTGGCGATAACCAAGGTGATTCCACATCCACGTCTGAAAAATTTAACCCTCGTTCTCACACGTAACGAAAGCTAGTTAATCGGATAGAGTCTGGAGCTTTATACGGCATGGTTTGCATGTCGCTCGGCTCGGAGAAGAGTGATTTTGCCTCATTGAACCGCTAGTAGGTTCCCCGCGTTTGGTGACAACAAAGAAATTATCGAGGCGAGTACTGGCGCCCACTTGGAACAGGAGAGGTGCGTCTTCGAGTCGAAGTCTGGGCCTAACTTTTGTTCAACCCATCTAACTAACTGCAACAAGATTTAGACTTGTGACAAAGACGACGAGGGATCGAGTCTAGTACATCTCCTTCACGTACTTGTCATTTCATCAAAACTTTGTTGTCCTCGGAAGCGAATGACGGACGTGCACGCAATTTGAACAGTCTCTTACTACTTACGGCGACAAATTTACTCGCTATTAACTAACTGGAATATCCGGATCCCAAACCTGGGAATGACGGTTTAAAATCTCCTCAATGCACACTTCACACAACCCACCTCGGATATCCTCGACCCCACTGCCTATTCCATGAATATTCCTGACATCTCACTCGGCTTTGTCGTTGCATACTCTGCGTTCATAGTCTATAAAGCTGTGGCGATCGTCTGGCGTGAACTGACATCTCCTTTGCAATATCTTCGGGGACCATCCAATTTCCGCACGTTTCTTCTTGGGAACGTACAGCAACTATTTGACCGGGTAAGAGGTTTCCCACATCCACCACGACTTAATTCTCACCTTCCTTCAGTATAGCGCCGCAGACGAATGGATCGCTACCTATGGCCCGACCTTCAAGGTCAACGGTCCATTTAATGTGAGTACCGTCTCCGCTCCTATGTACCTCGTTCCCCGAGATTTACGCCCGGCGCGCTGGTCGTAGACTTCTCGGCTATACACGCTTGACCCGAAAGCACAAACACACGTTCTCATGAACTGTGATGTCTATGAACGACCGCTAATGGCGAGACAACACCTGTCGCGAATTGTTGGCCCTGGTAAAGCGTTTTTTCAATGACCCAATCAAACCGTTCAACTTGTTGACCACCTAGTGCAGGCCTTTTAGTTGCCGAAGGTCGATTCCATTTTTCTTTCCACCAAGCAACTGAGTCGCTGATACACCTCTAACAGGCGAGAACCATAAGAGACAGGTTAGCTACATCGCCGACGAGTGTCCATCTTTTCTTTCCTGCTCTGACTCCTGAACGCGTTGATTAGCGAAAAGTCATGGTATGGGCGGGTTTCATTTTATTGTTATCGTTCCTCGAAGCTCATCCTTTTTCTCATAGAACCCAGCATTCGGACCCGCACAGATACGAGATCTCACACCAATATTCATAGAAACATCGATTGAAGTCAGTAGCACTATCCCTGCACCCACATAAATCATATCATTCATTGTCCACCAATAGCTCCGTGACAAGTGGTTGGAACAAATACCCACAGACGGAAACGCCCCCGCGCCAATCGAAATACTCTCCTGGCTCGGTCGAGCAACGCTGGATATCATTGGTCTTGCCGGTAAGCCTCTCTGCATCTATCGTTGCTTGATGTGCACTCCTTCTTACATTACACTGTGTAGGGTTTAACTACCGATTCGACGCATTAAGAAATAACGAACCAAATGAGCTCAACCGGGCTTTCTCCCTTATTTTCGAGCCAGGCAGACACAATCATCTGCTCTTGCTTCTCAAGTATCTGTTCCCTGTGCTAGACCCGATTGTTTGTTTTATCTCTCCTCTTTACTTATTATCGTTCACATGCAGCTCTTCGTATTTATTAGAAAACAGCAAGTGAGCGCGTCACAGAAAACGCCCAGGCTGTCATGACACGTATTAGTAGAGAATTGCTCTCTGCGAGCAAAGCTGCAGTCCTCCAAGCTAAGAAGGGAGCACCCGAAGGGTGGTCAAATCAAACCATGAAGTCAAGATCCCTCCTTTCCTTGCTCGTCCGAGCCAACACTGCCGACGGTCTCCCTGAGTCGCCTCGATTGAGCGATGAAGACGTTCTAGCGCGTGAGTACTTTCACCAGCATCCGGGACTGTTGACAAATTTTTCTTCTGCTGTAGAGATACCCACTTTCATCGTTACCGGCCACGAAACGACTAGGTGAGTCATTCTCATCCCTCCCTGCGTAAACATACATGAACACATTATAGCACGGCGACAACATGGACTCTCTTCTCTCTTTCACAGTACCCCGAGATCCAATCCGCCCTTCGCGAGGAACTACTCTCTATACCAACAGAAAACCCATCGATGGATGAACTCAATGCTTTACCATATCTCGATCGCGTTGTTCGAGAAGCACTTCGTCTGCATTCGCCTGTCCCTCTGGTCGCCCGCTCTGCCGTTGTGGATGATATCATCCCACTTAGTCAGCCAGTAGTGGACGTCAATGGTGTTGTTCACCGTTCAATCGAGTGCGTCCAATCTGCTTGCTCAGTGTTGCTTCCTGTTTACTAAAGACATCATTTAACGAAGAATTAGGGCTGGTCAAATTGTTATGCTGCCGATTGCATCTACGAACACGTTCGAGCCAATTTGGGGAGCTGATGCTCATGAATTTAAGTATGAAGGACCACCTTAATTATATTACGGCGGTTTATTGAATGATGTACGCAGGCCCGATCGCTGGTTAACCCCATCCAAAGCCTCGGCTGCCATTCCGGGCGTGTGGAGTAACCAACTCACATTCGTTGGTGGTTCTCATGCCTGTATTGGGTATCGATTTTCCTTGGTCGAGTGAGTCGCCCAGTAATCCCCTTCAGGGTCCAGGCATGGGAGCTCATCGTTTACTTCCAGGATGAAAGCGCTCTTGTTCACGCTGATTCGAGCATTCGAGTTCGAGTTGGCAGTTCCAGTATCGGACATTGATAAGAAGTCGATGATTGTACAGCGACCGTTGCTGAAGAACAACCCCGAGGCGGGAAATATGCTTCCGATGCTTGTAAAGTCTGTCAAAACTTAAGGTAGCCCATAATAATTTTCAGGACACTCAGGGACTGCAATCGCACGGACTGGTTCTAACCATTGAAACCATATCTGAGGTTAAGTACCAGGCTTCGACGACCGCTGTGCCGTGTACTAAGTTGAAGTTATTGTGGCGATGAGGGATGACGGTGGCGCGAGTCAGTAAACACAACACCACAACGCGTCCGAGTTCAAGCTGTGCCACGGTCAACAAAACTCCAACAAGTCCAAACATGTGTGGCAGCTATAAAAGCAGTCACTTCCACGAAGATGGATCCCCAGGCTACTAGCCTCACAGTGTAAGTTCCTTTTTCTTCTTTTCTCTCACATTGAATACTCACTCACCCATTTCTTTCTCTAGTGCACAGATACTGCGTTACGGTGATCATGTCCGGTCGGATGGGCCCTACTCGCAAGACCAACCCAGGAATCGCCTCGATGGCGACTGGAACTTGGACGGGGTAGGGATTCCGGTTAGGGTGATGGAACCTTTCAGTGCGACGGGTAGTGCGGACTTACGAGCGAGTACTACCCTCTTCAAGATACCCAAGGCGACGGACATGGGCACCTGGACGAGCTCCTCGTGAGGGCGAGTTTTTGTGTCGCGTGTTCCGGTTCCTTGGGCCTCAAATCTAGAGCTCAACGTCTCAAGCAAACTAGGGCATAGGGGTCTCGGTGAGTTTTATGGCGATAGGGCGACAAGATTACTTACAACATCACTTTACTTCATATTCCCCGTCACATACTTACATTTTAATCTATCTGTATCATATCAATTCTCGCATTATTGAATCATGGGTTTCCATCATTTCATTCTGAATATTCACCGGGACTTCATTCCACTCGTCAAGTAGTGGTCGCCGAGCTGAACAGGTAGGTCAGTAGGCCTAACCAAAGAACGATTCGAGGATAGCATACCTCGATAACGCAGGCGTAAAGCGGGTGGCGACAATCCGCACAGCGAGGTTGTGAGCTGCGTCGCCCACAAACTCGACCATATCATTGGTCGGCGAAGCTTTGAGAAAGATGCGAAGTTCTTGATTGGAGGGTCAAAGGGTGTGCTTGTAGAGCAAGCCTAAGAGTTCGAGACTGCATAGGCATGATGGCCGTAGGGAGGACGAGAGCCGGGGACGCTGGGGCGACGGGACTTGTAGATGAAGAAGAAGGTTCAGCGCACGGCATCACAGCCAAGGTCAAATGAGTTAGCGTTAACATGAATCCAATCTCTTCGAATATTTGACGGACCGGGTCCGGAGGGTTGGCCTTGAACCAGTCTCGTGAAGCCATCAACGGCTTGTCAAAGCTGTCATCGCTGCGATTTTCTACATTCGGTTTCGACCTGCATAACTCACTCCCTTACCATATTAGATCAAAGGTTCGGCCTCGCATCACCTCTCTTCATGGGAGGAATTCAACGTATGATTTGGGTATACGCCACATTTATTCTGATAATGGAGGCATTCTACGCACAACCTTTCCTTCGTTTCGGGCGTGTACCCTTAGTTTTTCGAGGAGGGGAGAGTCGACCCAGCGCGGCGGGGGTGCCCGTTCCCCGGTCGCCCAATAGTAGATGTCCCAGTCAGGTTCATCAAGTAACTTCCCAAAAACGATGAGAACAAGGAAATTTAGCATTGAATAAACACGTACTTTGTCGTAAACTCTCAATTCTTCTGCATCCATGCTCGATAGGTGGTCCCTCGCAAAGGTACTCAAGAGCAGGTCACTTTCGAGGGTCCCCCTCTTCCTTGACTGATAGACGAGTCGTGCACGAAGTGTATCAATGGACTCATTGTGTCGCGGAAGAGGCGTTGGTGCAGGAATGTCGGTGGGAGTCGTGGTATTTTGCAGGTGTTCTGGAGTATGCGGGAGAGGCCAGGGGTCGCCACAGCGTCGAGTGCTCGTCGAGAAGGCTCGCAGCGAGCGAAGTCTAGTTCCGACGCGGACATTTTGCCTGCACGTCGCGGTGAACATGGACAAAAAACGTTGAGGGATTTGAATTTTGAATTGATTTTGAAGGCTTCAAAAATGGCCAAGACAAAGCTTGCCGGCGCTTAGCGCGTTGTGTGATACCGTTTTTCGTATTCTTTCAGTCAAACGTATCTTCAACCGTAACCACCACCACCACCGCTGCTTCATCATCACCGTTGTCACTGTTTTCTGCGACGTGCACGCGTATAAACCCATAAATCCTCGTCGAAGACTCAGATTCGGGATATTTAGAACGCGCAAGCTGTCTCGGCCCACAACCCATAACCAATCAGTCCCCAAGTTCCTCTTTTTTCATCAATAAGTATGGCTCAAAATGTCTCGTCGTCGTCAACGTGAGTCTATTTCGGCTAAGTGGTGGCCACTGCTGACCTCGATGTCAACAGCCCAGCGAATGATAGCTGGAAAGCCTCCCTTCGCCCTCCCCCCAAAGACACTCGCCCCCAAACGGAAGATGTGACGGCCACAAAGGGCATGGAATTCGAGGACATGTTCCTCCGACGCGAACTCCTCATGGGTATATTCGAAGCCGGCTTTGAACGACCCTCTCCCATTCAAGAGGAAGCCATCCCCATGGCCCTCACCCACAGAGACATCCTCGCTCGCGCGAAAAACGGAACTGGTAAAACAGCAGCATTCGTTATCCCATCATTACAACAAGTCGACGTAAACAAATCAAAGATTCAAGCCCTTCTCCTCGTGCCAACCAGAGAGTTGGCCCTGCAGACAAGTCAGGTGTGCAAAATATTGGGGAAGCATATGGGCGTACAGGTTATGGTCACGACGGGTGGAACGACGCTTAAGGATGATATCCTTCGACTTTCGGAAACCGTTCACGTCCTAGTCGGTACGCCTGGCAGAATACTGGATCTTGCCGGCAAAAACGTTGCCGATTTGAGCGAATGCCCCGTGTTCGTTATGGACGAAGCGGACAAACTTCTTTCGCCCGAATTTACGCCAGTCATGGAGCAGCTACTTTCGTTCTTACCCAAGGAGAGACAAGTCATGCTGTTCAGCGCGACCTTCCCGATGATTGTGAAAGATTTCAAGGTGCGCACGAGTCTTTAACACACGTCTTTTTGATGTTGACTGACCCTCCTTTGACGCGTAGGACAAATATATGAAGACCCCCTATGAAATCAACCTTATGGACGAGCTCACACTCCGTGGTGTTACCCAATTCTATGCCTATGTCGAGGAACGACAGAAGGTCCACTGCCTCAACACCCTTTTCTCCAAACTGCAAATCAACCAATCCATCATCTTCTGCAATTCTACCAACCGTGTCGAGCTTCTCGCGAAGAAAGTCACAGAGCTCGGATACTCATGTTTCTACTCTCACGCGAAGATGCTTCAAAGCCATCGTAACCGCGTTTTCCACGATTTCCGTAACGGCGTTTGCAGAAATCTCGTCTGCTCTGATCTCCTTACGCGAGGTATCGATATCCAAGCCGTGAACGTTGTCATCAATTTCGATTTCCCCAAGTCCGCGGAAACGTATCTCCATCGTATCGGTCGTTCTGGACGATTCGGTCACCTTGGTCTTGCGATCAACCTCGTCACGTACGAGGATCGGTTCAATTTGTATAAAATTGAACAGGAGCTCGGTACAGAAATCCAACCAATACCACAGGTCATCGACAGAAGCCTCTACGTTGCTCCTGGTGCTACCCCCGAGGAAACGCAGCAGCAGCAACAAGCCCAACAGCGTCAACAGGCTCAGGCTCAACAACAAAGGCAACAACCAGCCCAACAAATTGTTGGCGCTGCGGCTGGTCAGGTCCCTGCGCGTCCACCGTCACAAGCGACGCAAGGACAAGTGGTTTACCAGAGTAATGGTCAGCCACCTGTTCGCCAACAGAACGGGGCACCGAGAAATGGAACGCCAAGTGGTTACCGTGGTTCCCCCGCTGCACCTGCGCCTCGGGCATAGACATCTCCGCGACATCTTCGCGCTCATCCTGGTTATGGTTATTAACCGCTACAGTCATTCCTCGTTTCCCGTTTCCTTTGGTCTTCGGTACTTCGTCGTTACAACGCGACTTATGATCGGAATTGCTCCTCGCTTCCATCATCACTGTCTATAACATTCCCTCTCTCCCACACACTTACTTCATCCTTCATATCAACCTGTGTGTCCCACTTGTCGCCTACTCTGACCGTCCCTAGGTTTACCTCCCTTCCACTCATTACCTGGTTGCCCATCCACCTGCTACGTCCCTCCTACTTACCTCTTAAGGTTCACCTGTCGACTTAGCTACCCTACCTACCCGCCATATCACACCTTTGTACCTCCCTACGAGACGCTTTGGCAATACCACTCAATTTCCGCCCGAAGGTTGCGCAGCATCGTCCCCAGAGGCGAATTCCTTTATCAAATTGAACGTTTCCTTGCTCCAACCACAAGCGCTCCAAGGCTCTGTCAACCTGACATTTGGGGAGTTGATTCCACTCGTCTACCCTCTAAGTGGAGGCGCCATGTAGTCGTTGTGGAGCCCTACTCGGTGTATGGCCCCCATCAATGGTACCAACTATTGATGACGTCGATATTTAAGACCGCCAATACGCAGTGACAACATTGTGCATTGGTATGACGAAAATGAAACGGCCTGTCTCCAATCAGACTCCTAGTGGTATCTGCTATATAAAAGGTGATCTTCCGAGAGAACTCGTTACAACTCACAAACTCAGCTTCATCTCTACAACTTAACACAAACTTCACAAACTTTGACAGTATGTCTTCTCAAGAACCAAGGTGTGCATCCTTTCCTCACATCCGCACATGTTCAATCTAATGCGAGCTTTAGTAAAGCTGCTGGTCACTTCCACTCTACGAAGGGTAACATGGTCGAAGGAGTCAGATTGCCCATTACATACTGCCCATCACTGTTCTAACCAACCCCTTCACAGATTGGCAACTTCACTGGTGCTGAATCCTGGCAACGCTCTGGAAAGGAAGAGCATGCTCGCGGCGAGGCGGAGTATAATGCTGCCCGTGCGCAAGGGTATGTCGAGGGTACTCAAGACCGTTTCGGTGGCAAGAAGGATTCCATCGTCGGTGCCGTCACTGGCGATCAGACCCAACAAACGCAGGGTGAGTCCATCTTCGCCTCTCCGGAGTGCAGCCACGCATTAGTGCCACATCCAGGTAACGTTCGCCACAATAAGGGCGAAGCTCAACAGGACATCAACCGAAATGCGTTTTAATTCGGGCGGCATGGTACCAGCAGTAAGAGAAGAATATGTATCAACATTCCAATACAATGCATATTGCGATTGAGCTCTCTACACCTGTCAGCTATGCAAACCTTCATTCGGTTGCATATGAACAAAGCGAACTAATTGACCTCTCAAACAACGACTCTGATATTACAACACAACGCTCATAGAATAAACCGATGTGAGTAATTTCCTCGCCTTTACCAGTCTTCGGGCCCAAGGAACCGGAACACGCGACACAAAAACTCGCCCTCACGGGGAGCTCGTCCAGGTGCCCATGTCCGTCGCCTTGGGTATCTTGAAGAGGGTAGTACTCGCTCGTGAGTCCGCACTACCCGTCGCACTGAAAGGTTCCATCACCCTAACCGGAATCCCTACCCCGTCCAAGTTCCAGTCGCCATCGGGGCGATTCCTGGGTTGGTCTTGCGAGTAGGGCCCATCCGACCGGACATGATCACCGTAAGGCAGTATCTGTGCACTAGAGACATAAACGGGTGAGTGAATATTCAATGTGAGAGAAAAGAAGAAAAAGGAACTTACACTGTGAGGCCAGTAGCCTGGGGATATGTCTTCGTAGACGCGACTGGTTTTATAGCTGGCTCACATGTTTGGACTTGTTGGAGTTTTGTTGACTGTGGCACAGCTTGAAGTCGGACGCGTTGTGGTGTTGTGTTTGCTGGCTCGCGCCACCGTAGTCACCCCGCGGCCATCCAAATCGAATGGCAGCAAAGTTTTGTGTATATTATCTGGTTTACTGGCGGACCATACAGAAGATGCCATGGAAATTCCGTGGTACACTAATATGTGACTTTGAAACCCCATAGATAGCATCCTCAGACGCTCGACGTTGGCATGGGCCCGCAAGTCGAATACTATGTATATAAACTGATTCAGCAGAGCAGAAAACAGGTACAGAGAAGTCGTGCATACCCCTGAAAATGCGACACGGCAAGATAGATAGCACGGACACGCAGTAACGGTGTAATATCCACCTCCGCATCCTCCGCCCTGAGCAAAACGTCGAGGAATTAGTTTCAAAGCATAAATATCACCTAGATAATCTCAACTTACGGGTCCGGTAGTAGTGGTGGTGACAAGAGGATCGCTAACAGAAACAGTAGTGTGACATTGAGGAACGTCCGTTTTGACGCAAGCTTCGGACTAGTGGTGGGGCAGGTCAGCTCAGCTCATGGCCTACTCAAGATGCTATTCAAGATGGGGGACTCACGGAAAGCGGTCCCGTAAATGAGATGCACGCAGAGCCAGATGAGCATGGACTCATTGTGCCGCAGGAAGACGTCGAACATCTCGCCTCCAGGTTTTGCACAGTAGCACTAGGTGGCGGCGCAGTTATTGTTACTGCAGCCTTCGTGGACGTTTCACTGAGTTTCACGGTGCAAAGTAAATGATAGTCTTACTTACTGCGCTAGCAATCCACAAGATTCCGGAGGTTAAGAAGAGCATGTCGATGCGCAAATCCCAACGTGTGGAAGGCGGCTCGGGGGGATTCGAAGAAGGCTTTGGGTCAGATTTCAAACTTTTAACTCCAGGGAGGTAGTCGTCCGCATGATGAGCTGTATTGGAAGGGCTGCATCAGGGCGCAGAATATGCGGCACGAGCTACCAATGAGGGAACTTTTCGGTAACATCTCGGTGGGGTGCGTGAGGCACGGCGGCAAAATGAAATGAAACTGGAAGTAATAGGATAATCATTATCTTATCTGATATGAGACATCATAGAAGATTGGGAGCTACAAGCGAGTTTACACAACCTGGTGCGTTTGATTTCATCCAATCGTATCTGAGCTCACGCGTGGAGACTTCGATAACCAGGTGAATACCAAGTAGAAAGAGAGAAGTTATCCTCTCGGAAAACGACGCAAAATGGAGTAACAATGAAGTGCTGCTTGCGCATGGATTCCGTAGGATGAAACCATGACGCCTTACTCAGGCCTGATTACTTGGAAGCTTGGCCGAAACGCGGTAGAACGGCTGTGAGCTTACCAGGAGCCGACTGTAAGCAGGTTTCTGAATTTGCTCCTAAAACATCCCCTATATCCTGAGTAATAGGAGAAAGGGAGTTAAGCAAATTCCAATTCCTCCTTCCACAAAACTGGACATACAATTCCGTTTCGACTATTAAACGATAGAAAAAAGCAAATCGTTTGAGCGTGAACGAAGCCGACGAACCACTTCCCGAAGCCACGCCGTCGGCTTCCCCGACTGGTCACTTAAGCCATCAAACATATTTTTAGGACATAACCCCACGACATGACATATAAATATGGTCCCCTGTCCACTTACATCCAACATCCCCTCGCCAGTCACCCTTGAACATGAATGCTACCGCTACACAAATTGCAGTCACTACGGCCGCCGGAATCGCGGCCTTTGGCGCTCTTAAGCTCTTAATCTCCATCTATGGCAACCTGACTTCCCCTGTGCGACGTCTTCCTGGTCCACCCAATTCAAACTACCTGTTTGGAAACGTACGAGAAATATTTGATGATGTACGAACCATGCTTCGGCGCTTCTTGTCCAATTCTCTGACCATTATATTGTTGCGCCGTTATTAGTACACCACGGCAGACAAATGGATCGCTAGATATGGCGCGACATTCCAGGTCAAAGGGCCACTAGGGGTATGTTCCATTTCGCTCAAATGTGCTGAGACTCAGTCCATCCATAGACCTGTCGCTTGTTTACACTTGACACGAAGGCACAGAACCATATCCTCATGAGTGGTGATCTCTACGAACGTCCCCTTATGGGCAGACAAAGCCTTGCACGAATCGTTGGTCCGGGAAAGTCGCTCTTCGTTTTCTACTTTCACATCGGAGGTACTTAACTAGAATTCCGTAGGTGTTCTAGTCGCCGAGGGTGAGCCCAAGCCTTCGACGTGATACCGGTCAAGCTCACGCTTGTGTGTTTCTCATCTGTAGGAGAAGACCATAAGAAACAGGTAAATATCGATTCGAGTTGAAGCATTCACTCCTGACCCTGCCAACCATTCAACGTTCATCCCTCAAAGCGCAAAGTCATGGTACGCCATCATCCGTTGAGTCGAATCGTAGACAATAGCTGATTGTTGGGGACGATGTATTCATAATAGAACCCCGCATTTGGACCTGCACAGATACGAGATCTAACCGCCATATTCGTGGACAAATCAATTGAGGTAATGTCGTATGTCAGCTTCTCCTTGGTCCGACCGCTGAAATAACATCATATCGTAGCTACGTGATAGATGGCTTGAACAAGCTTCGAAAGAGGGCGGTACTGGAAATGTCGAAGTCCTTTCTTGGCTAGGTCGAATGACACTCGATGTCATCGGTCTTGCCGGTAAGTGCCATCCCTACTTGACACACTGACCTTCGCTCACCAATGACCTAGGTTTTAATTATTCATTTAACACGTTAAAGAGTGATGAACCAAACGAACTCAACCAAGCCTTCTCAACCATCTTCCAAGCTGGTCGACAAAATCGTCTTCTCATGGTCCTACGATTCTTTTTCCCCATCTTATATTCAATCGTGAGTGCTTCGCTCACACATTTATATATGATAATCATTGGGGAAATGAAGAGGACATCAAGTGACCTTGTTACCGACAATGCTCAGTCTGTCATGCGCCGTATTGGAACTGAACTCCTGACATCGAGTAAAGCCGCCGTCGCACAATCACGGAATGGGGACCATAAAGACTCCGTACACGACCTGAAATCTCGGAATCTCCTTTCCCTTCTTGTCAGGGCGAATACATCGGACGACATCCCCGAGTCGTCCAAACTCAATGACGAAGACGTACTCGCGCGTACGTCTATCTATTTACTGGTAATTCGCTACATGCTGACGCACCTTTGGTATAGAAATTCCAACATTTATCGTTGCTGGTCATGAGACCACTAGTACTGCCACAACATGGGCCCTTTTCTCGCTTTCTCAATACCCCGAAATACAATCCACCCTTCGTGAAGAACTACTATCCTTGCCCACTGAAAGGCCTTCCATGGATGAGCTTAACTCTCTCCCATACCTCGACCGTGTCGTACGCGAAGCACTACGAGTTCATTCCCCTGTCCCAATGGTCGCTCGCTCTGCTGCCGCCGATGATATCATCCCTCTCAGTCAACCAGTGACGGATGTCCATGGCGTTGTCCATCACACAATCCAGTCAGTGGGAAAAACGCTATCAATTTCCCCTACTTCCAATTACTCATTTGTATTTGTCCACCTTAGAGTCAAGACTGGGCAAATCATCATGTTGCCGATTGCATCCACGAACACCTTTGAGCCGATTTGGGGTGAAGACGCCCTTGAGTTTAAGTACTTCGCATCCTAAGATTGTTAACCACGTATGGTGGCTGATTTGCTACATTCGAACAGGCCCGATCGTTGGCTTAATCCACCGCAAGCTTCTAGCGCCATCCCCGGCGTGTGGAGTAACCAATTGACCTTCTTGGGCGGTTCTCGTGCCTGTATTGGCTATCGATTTTCCTTGGTTGAGTGAGTGTATTTTAACCGCCGTTTTCAAGTTGGATCGTTGTAAAGCTTTACTTCCAGGATGAAGGCACTCTTATTTACACTTGTTCGGGCATTTGAATTTGAATTGGCCGTTCCAGCATCGGAGATCTCGAAGAAGTCGATGATCGTTCAAAGGCCTGTCCTCAAGAATAATCCTCAGGCAGGAAACGTGTTGCCAATGATTATAAAGCCTGTTCGACCACTATGACCGTCATGTTAACGCTGACCCCTCTGGACATAATCAATCATCCCCATCTCACTGTGAATGTCATAAATCTGCCCGTATCACAACATTACCGAGTAACGATAAAACCACTTTGCAATGAAACAGAGCAGGGTTGAACTGGTACGCACTGGGTGGAGGATGATGGGCAACGAAAATTGGGGTTCATTGGATAAGAAGGGAAAGCAGCAAAAAATGCAACCCCAAATGAATTGGCCAACGTGGGGATCGAACCCAAGACCTTCGCGTTATTAGCACGACGCTCTAACCAGCTGAGCTAGTCGGCCGACACCATACTCAGCTTTCTGTGAGTCATTATCGCGGGCGTGGTCATCCACTCATTTCCACGATCACATGCACGTCGCGTCGCGAAATGTCCTGTCGAGAGCCAACTTGAAGTTGCATTGACTCCCTCATCTTCCTCTCTCGCCATTCTCCACTTGACGCATGAGTGATACATTCTCGCTACAAGACGAGACTGAGGCCATTGTGAAAGGGGATGATTACACCATTCCCAATGAACACGATCCTCAAAATGAAAACATTGGGGCATTACTCGATGGTAGAAACTCGTAACGTTTCGCATTCTCTTGTTCTGGCTAATGTATCATTTTTCTTAGGTGCCATTGATCCCTTAGCTGAATCTTCGGACGCGATCTTGGAAGACGAAGTCTTTGATGTATTTAGGAGTCTACTCAAGCATTCAGAGTCGGTGCCGGCCCCATTGATGAGCAAACTTTTGGATTCTATCCTTTCGGGCATTCAGAACCAATCGAACAATTCACGACGCGCGATCGACCAGGATGACCAAGATAGCTTTGGGAACCATAAAGAGGCGATGGAGAGATTCGCCTTTCTCCTCTTTTGGTTTGTAACATCATCCGAAAAAGTCAAGGGCTCAGAGGAAAACGACGAAGGGGATGCGCCGGCGCCCAAGGCTAAGAGAGGACGAGGTGGAAAAGCTGGTGCGGCGCGAAACGCTCGTCTTGCAGGGAAATCCGAATCTTGGGACTGGTCCGACCACATTCCCAATGTTCTCAACACTATCGCGCTCATTTTGAAGAAGCTTACAATTTCGCGCATTTGGTCGACGACTTCAAGTAGGGATCACTTCGTGACGTCAGTATTCTCAGTTCGCCTCTAATCCTTCCGCTCAACTTACCCTTTCTGTGGCCTTAGCTGTCTCACGCGCCCCGCTTACTACATCATGGAGAATGAACAATACATGAAGACTCTCAAGACCCGCGAGGGCGTCTTCCAAGTCGTTGCTCTGGCTGTCAAGCACCACAATCATGGACCCGCTGCTCGTATCAACATGATGCAGAATCTTCAGTTCCACGAGCATCTCTCTGAGTACACTGCCGAAATCTTGCACCTCTTGTCGACTCAACTAGATCATAATCAGCTTGGGGATGACATGCTGAGAGAGATATCGTCGACAACTTTCAACGCCCAAGATACGAAAGGTCCAAGAACTATGTCGAAGTTTCTCATCAAGTATGCCGAACTGCTTCCCAAGCTTGTGCTCAAGCAAATGCCTATTCTTCAGGTTCATCTGGACTCTGAGGTTGGTTACTCTATCAATCGCGTTCATGTCTTCCTACTCATGACTCGTCTAGGCCTATCCCATGCGTGTAGCCATGATTGAAGTTATCTACTACATTATCAATGATATCCTCTCGGAAGAGGAATCCCCCCGAGGGAACATTCTCCAAGCTCTCTTTGATCCTCTAGTCTCACGCATGATGGATATCTCGTCCTACGTTCGCACGAAAGTCCTTGTCGTATTTTCAAGGATATGTAAGACGGGACGTCGACTTCCGCTACAGCGCCCACAGATGACCAACGCCGCTATTGGTGCGCTCGATGACAAGTCGAGCATCGTGCGCAAGTCAGCTGTCGCCCTCATGACCAAATTAATCGAGACGCATCCGTTTGGACTTATGAACGGTGGTTATCTTGAACTGGCTGAATGGGAGAAGGGCTACGCCGACCTCAAAGAGGAGTTGGCGGCCGTCGAAGCTGTGGGAGACGCTGTCGTACGTGATGGCGAGGAAACTCAAGAGGAGGGTGGCGATGGTGGCGACACTGAACGTGAAGACGATGGAAACGACGAAGAGGATGAAAGTGACGACGATAGGTCAAAGAGGTACGTACAACCACATTCCAGAGTCTACTCCCGGCGTAACTGACTCGTCTAGTAGGGACGAGGATGCTATGGATGTCGACGACGCCGACTCTTTGTTCTCTGATGACGCAAACCCCGACACGCCGAAGAAGAAACCAAAGAAGAAAAAGAAAGCTGGGCCACGCAAATCTGAGCTCGATATCGCCGCGTTCTCTAAAGAAACCGCTGTGCTTGCCGCCCTCGACGGGGACGATTTGGCGAGGAAGCAGCTCCAGAAGAAGTTCTTCGCCGATGCTCTCCAGTTCATCAACCAAGTGGAAGGCGCGATGGACACAATCTGTCAATTGCTGGGTTCGACTAATAAAGCCGAGGTTCTTGAAGCGATGGACTTCTTCCGTGTTGCTCACGACTACAAGCTTCCAGCGGATGTGAGGTTTTGTGTCCATATATCCCCCTCACCCTTCTGACTATATTGCCAGCCTGGAGTCAAGAAGATGTTACATTTGATTTGGTCGAAGGACAATAACTCTACATCTGAAGATGGAAAAGAGCTCAAAAGTGTCCGCTCTCGACTCCTTGAATGCTACCGGATTATGTATATCGACGATCAGCCCAACATGGATGCCAAATCTCAGATCAATCGCATAGCCAAGAATTTCATTGAGTTAGTATCTCGTCCTCCTGTGATCTCAACTCACGATGGTCGCGTTATAAGGTTGACTTACAATGCAACACTCGCTGAGTTGACTAGTCTTGAAGAAATGATGAAGGCCTTGATGGAGGAAAATCATATCGATGAAGCTGTGATCGCTAAGCTCTGGCAAGTGTACAGTGAGTCCAAGCCTTTGTAGGGGAGTCGTCAAACCTTATGGTTGATATTTAGCCTCCACACATCATCTTCCCAAGGCTCAAAGACGCGGTGCAATCATCATCATCGGAATGCTTGCTCTCGCGAAAAGAGCCGTCGTCACGGACCACGTTGATACTATCCTCAAAGTTGGCCTCGGGCGCCTAGGAAAGGTAGTTCGCTCTGATCGTGTTTGTGTCGAGGCTGACGCCAGTTTTATAGCTTGATCTCACATTGGCACGTTACTCTTGCGTAGCACTCCAACGTCTCAATGGAAGCGCGAAGAAGGTCAAAGGTTGGTCGTCCTCCTTTCTTGTAGTCATCCCCTCACTTAGCCCTGGGTCTCTAGGGTCGCTTCAGGACAAAACCCTTCGCCTAGAAATGTATAATGCCATCTTCCAGAAACTTCAGAGCTTCATCCAAGCACCTTGTCGATCGAAAGAATGGTTTGGACTCGCGGAACAAATCATCAACACTATTTATGCACTAGGCGACCACCCGGACACACTATGCAGCGCTATCATCAAACATCTCGCTCGACAAGCCCTCAGCAAGCCATCTTCGCAACAGGCCCCCAATGAAGCCGAAGATTCGAACATGGAGCAACCTGGGAATGAGAAAGATCCCGATGCTATGGATGAAGATGAAGCCTCAAAGTCGGATCCTTTTGACCATACTCAGGGAGCGTCGCAAAACCCTGACCAACACTCCAAAGACACGGGAGACGCCTTTGAGTTGGCGAAGTTGCTCTTCGTTGTTGGGCATGTTGCCATCAAGCAAATTGCCTTCCTTGAACTCGTAGAGCGAGAATGGAAACGTCAGAAAGATGAGAGACATGCCGGTACGTTGAGTTCATCAAACGCCTTGCGTATCCATAGCTGAGGGCTTTAATCAGCCGAGAAAGCGGCCGCTGGTGGGAATGCTGCCCAGAAAGCCAGTAATGCGGAAGAACTCGACCAGGTCGCAGGGAATGCCGAAGACGAGATCGGTGATCGTGTTGCCGAAGTTCGTGAAAGCGAGCTATTGTATGGTCCTCATTCATTGTTGGCCGTCTTCGGTCCGATGCTAGTTCATATCTGCGGCAGTCCTCAGAAGTTCAAGGTCAGTGCTCCGCTGCGCACTTATTCGTCCCAGCCACTGAACTTGTCTTGACAGAACCGGACGTTACGTGCCGCTGCCACCCTCTCGTTGAGCAAGTTCCTGTGTGTTAGTTCCCAGTTCTGTGACAATCACCATCACCTCCTCTTCAAGATCCTTGAGGTTTCTAAAGATCCTGATCTTCGCAGCAACCTCGTCATCGCCCTTGGCGATGTTGCTGTCTCGTTCAGTAACATCATCGATGAGAACAGCAACGAGCTCTACAAAGGTCTTTCTGACGAAAACATCGCTGTCAAGAAGAATACTCTGATGGTCTTGACGCATCTAATCCTGAACGGCATGATCAAAGTCAAGGGCCAGCTCGGGGAGATGGCGAAGTGCTTAGAGGACAAGGATACGCGTATCGCCGATCTAGCGAAGTTGTTCTTCACCGAACTCGCTACGAAAGATAATGCGATATACAACAATCTGCCAGACGGTAAGTGCTCGTTAGCCATGGAATGTTGCCAGCTTGTTGATAATGAAACAGTGATCAGTCATCTGTCCAGTGGTGAACATGCTGTGGACGAAGAAACCTTCCAAAGCACCTTGCGTTACATCTTCACCTTTATTGAGAAGGTATGTCTTCTGCTCTGCACCACTTAGCCGTTCCCCTCAATTGGCCCGCGCCCCAGGAAAAACAAGCAGAGAACATCGTCGAGAAGCTTTGCCAGCGATTTAGGTTGACCGACGATGCTCGGCAATGGCGTGATATCGCATTTTGCCTTTCCTTGTTACCCTTCAAGTCAGAGCGTTCAGTCAAGAAACTCATTGAAGGCTTCCCTCTATACCGCGATAAGCTGCATGAAGAGGGGGTGTCTGAGAGATTTGTAGAGATCCTCCAGAAGGTAAGTACCTTGTTGCAACTGCCTTCAACCAATAACGAACTATACTTCACCAGGCTCGGCTCAACAAATCGGCGAATAAACCGGATACCGAACTCAATGAATTCGAGAGCGTGGGTGGTCTAAGGTCATATCACTAGCTATGTTGCTCACAACATTGTTCGTAGATGCTCCAAGAATACAGGCGCCAAGGCGAAGAGGATAAAGCCTTGGAACAGCGAGCTCAGAAGAAGAAGAAGAAAGCCACAAGGAAGTGTATGTTGCCTATCTTCGCTCTGTCCTGAGCATCCTCTAATCATACAACCTCCAGCTTCGAGGAAGAAAGCAGCGCCTGTGGAAGAGGACGACGAAGAAGAATGATTTTGTCAGTGTATATTTGATCTCAGTATCTATCCGCAGCTGTAATCCTAGTGTATATCCCTCCGTAACCTCTATCTTATGCAGATGAAGCCTCAAGCTGGAGGCACACCCGGTACTATTTAAATCTCCGTCGACCTCGTCGGTGCCTTTCATTTTCGCTGCGGGCGAGTTGCCCAAGGCGCTTATATGGTGACTTCGCTCCATTTTGTTGGCGTTGAAGAAGCTTCTCCGCCCTCGTGCATTGTGCACTGTACTGCATCAAAATGAATACTGCGGGTAACTTGGCAAGTTCACTGATAAAACCGAGAAAGCTCGATAATCTGCGCATCGTCACCGAAATTCATATCCATGCCTTCAATAAGAAGGGATGATTTAACCCCGACTGCGACCCCACCAGCGACCACGAACTCCCCAGCAGTACCATTACTTTGACTCCTCAGTCTACCATCCTCAATAATCAGTATGGAAACCTATACCATCTCCGACAGCTCTTGTGCATCCCCCTCTCAACCTCCCTCCGACATCCTGGAAGAGTACCCCCAAGTAACTGACTTGAAGTTCAATCGGCTCCCTCGCATCAGCCCTGGGCTCATAGCTGCATGCGACACGCTCAACAGATCTTGCCTCGGGTACGCGTTCCCCCAAACAGATCTAATCCCCAGCGGTGACCTGCTCGGGGATTCCTCCTTGGCCACCGCAAGCGTGTATATACCATCCCCTTTGAAGGATGACGCCATTTCAGGATTGTTCGAAAGTTTCCGATGTACGATATACGTCGCTGGGAATCCAACGTAAGGTTTGGACTGAGATTCAGGTAGCGTCTAATGCTATGTTCTTAGGGCAATCATGTCAATTCAAAGCGGCATTTTGGTAACCGAGCAAGGCGCTCAGGTAGCTCTGACAGTCGATGATTACTTGACCAGTATGTTCCGTGGTCATTTCCGAGCCTACTTCAACTAATTCGCGACATTCCATAGGACCACTGTTTCATGTGGAGATCGATTCTTTGGACATCAGCGATGTGGCCGACCTCGTGGCCAAGGCGATTCGGGCCGCCTCCCCCAGCCTTCCGAGGGATATATTTGCTATTGAACGACTCAAAGTCGGAATCAGCCCTTTTGGAGCCGCTTTCAACAGTTTGAACTTTGGTCAGGGGACCTCTGTGGAGACGGAGGTTCTCTTGTTTGGCAAGCGCGTCGGGGTATCATGCAGTGAGTCTCCTTAATGAATCCATACCCCTTCATTGAACCACGGAAATTGCTAACACACGCTTTACATCCACCGCAGCCGTAGAAGTCACCAAGGTGGCATTTCACGCCTCTGTCGAAAACTTTGCTCTCGGCCCGCTCCTGGTTAAGGGGACCCTTACGCCCCAGGCAGTAGTCGAGTGCGAGATTGGACCTTGGGTCCAGCACATGCTTATAGACTGTGGATTCTCCGTAGGGGAGGCTGAGTCCACAATTCGTGTCCTTGCAGACGTTTTACCCAGCCCACGATTAGACATATTCGCGTATGTTGTTTCACCTTCACCGAAGCTATTACACCCATCTGATAAACATTACATGTTTGTGCTTAGGCGATCCAAGATCTCGGATTTATTCCAAACCCAACTGCAGACCGGATTCTCTGGCTCATTGTCCCTCAACAAAATCTGCGATACCGATTTTGTTTACGATTATCGTTTCAACCAAAGTATACTGAAACGATTCAACGAGTCTATTGAACAGATGATGAAGAATGTGGGCGAAGGCGAGACGCCACCAACTTCAGTTGGTATAGAAGAGACAGAAGAACAAGAGGAAGTGATCGAGATTTCTGAATCTCTTCTTCGCAAGGGTAAATTCAAAGCCACCCCCGAAGACCAACACCTCAGCGATGAGGATGAACGTACCCATCACTATCTCAGCGCGACCACCTCGCGTCTCCTCGACGAACCCGAGTCATCCCAGCAAGGGCGTCAGCGACGTGCTCCCCTTCCTCCGCAAATGAACAGTTCTAACCGACACCAACAAATTCTAGAAGTCCTTGCGAAGAGTAATGAAGTCATCGGTGCCTACGTCGAAGGCATTGATTATCTTCAAGAAGGTGTCAAAAAGGCGCAGAGAGCCTTTGATCAGGCGATGTATACCGCCCAAAGCTCTGTTGAAGCCGCCCAAGCTCATCGGGAGAGCTCTGTCAGGAAGGCTAAGCTCGCCCTTAACGAGGCCAAAGCAGATATGATCGATTCCATCAACTCGGCCCAACGTCGCGTTGCCGATGCGAAGAAGGGACTGAGCATATTCACGTCTTCCAACTACGTCGCAAAGCTCGCTGCGTATAAAGCAGCAACGGTAGCCTTGGAGGGGGTCAAAGCTAGTGGGAAAGTAGCGGTTGTAGCGGCCTACAAAGCCCTTTCTGCCGCCGACCTCGCTACCAAGGCTGGACTTGACGCCGCCAAAGCCACACTGGAAGCCACTCGGTTAGGGGTCCAGTTTGTTGTTTTACGCGGTGCCAAAGGCGCCCTCCGATTTTTTAAAACTCTCAACCAGAACGCCTTTCGCGCAGCTATCAAGGTATTTATCCAAACTTTGGTTTTTTCGTTCGCGACTCACAGGGAGCCACTGGGTTATTCAGGCAGTCGTCTGCGTTGCACAAGCGATCCCATGGCTGATGGACGCCTTTCGTGTTGTACTCCGTGTTGCCCGGGGGCTCTACCGGGGTGTGCTCCTCTTCGTCGGCAAAGCGCTTGTGTATGCCTTGCGTTTATTCGACCTCCAGTTGCTGCACATCTCAGGAAGCGTGCGCGGTATCTTTGGTCTAGGAGGCGAGTTCTCGAAGCCTCTGCGTCTTTGTATGGAAGGGATGCTCCTTTTTCAGCCTTTCCATATACACTTTGGACAAAGTGGACCTGATCACGACCAATGATCCGAGGAAATTCGCCCGAAGCTGCTTTGAAAACATCTTCCTGGCTCATCCACCAATTTCGGAGAACTTTCTTGAATTTTCTCCAATTTGGTGGATCATTCAGGGTGGATGTTTTCGAAGCAGCTTTGATCCTGGGGCAAGCTCCTTTACGTCCCCTAACATTTAATCGATGACGGTTCGAGCGGAGTATCAACATGTTTTCCACCTAACTAGAACTAGTACACACACTAATACTATAGCTTCGGCTCCCCCGCTGCGAGTAGTCCCAAAATCAAGACTCTCCCGTCCCTTGAGCAAATCAAGCCCCACGTTAGACCCACGTACTTGCCATCAGGAATGGACCACACTGGGACACTCTCGCCGATAAACTAACCATTGATAGCGCCTTATATTAACACCTCAACTTTGTTCACAATGTCCTAACCTTCGGTTCTCCTCGGTGCAAAGTGCCTTGACGATACCCGTAAGTGACTCAGTATGTCTATCGTACAATATCTGAAGCGATTTTCGCAGAGGATGCAGTCCGCGTTCGCACTCGCTATTCTTGCAGCCACTCTCGCTGCAGGGACTGTTCATAATGACTGGTCGAAGCCATGCTTCGGGGGCGAATGTGCATACGATCTTCCAGCCCACCGTGGGCAATCCGGTGCAGTCAAACTGGTTGGGAAAATTTCCAGCGGTGATATTGAGGATACAAACTCATAATTTTTTCCCACAGTTTGCGGAATCGCCTAGCGCGATTGCAGATATCACCTCCGCGTCTGGCTGGATCGTCTTAGACTGCGAGCCCAACGCTGTCATCCAGGAGATCAGACTGGTCTGTCAGGGTGATAATGAGGAAGCCCACGGCTGCAACCATTTATTCTCCGGCGCAGGGCCCGTGGATAAATATGTCCGACTCCCAGAGAGTGTGCGTCCAATTTTGACCTTCACTTCCTTGCCATTAACACTGATCCTTTCTACGTAGTGCTCCTCCGCTCCTTTCGCGAGAATCAACAAGGTGTGGGTACATGAGGATCAAGGCGTCCCTCCACATATTGCACGACGGACTCCCAATCGCTCCTCGCCACAAGTCTTCGCTGTCAGCATTGATGATAGAGTACGTGTATACGTTGAGTGCATTTGCCCTTGCTACCGCTGATCAGCCTCGTAGTTTGAGGAGATTGATCATTCGTTGTACGCCCAATCATACCTTCTGTTTTGGAAAACTCCCTTAATGACCCTCAAGGCATGGCGACGTGACCTTTGTTGGTGTAAGCGGAACCGAATCCACTACGGCTTGCGATGCTCATCCTTTATCCTAGTATGGTATCAACGCTCCGGGAGTCGATATCAACGTCGCAATTCCTGATGTTCTTGATTCCGATGATGCCATGGACAGGTTTTTGAACGAGGCCGTCGAAGGTTTATATGTTCGAATCCTTCCCCTTCCTTGTCTGACCCCTTCCTTGCAGCTATGACCGACGGAGGCTCAGAGCACTACCTGACAGCTCCGAGTAAGACGCCCCCTAAAATCGAAGCCCTCACGGCTGCAAAAGACGAGGAGATGGTGGCCAAGAACAGCACACTGTCGAAGTTCGGTGATGCCTCGAAGCCTTGGGGTACATTTGAAGTCAAGTCAGAAACGCAGAAATGCCCGTATGGTACAGTTGCCCTTACCGGGACCGTTGAATCCTTTTTCTGGGGGTCACTCAACTTCGGTGCTGCAACTGTTGGGAAAAAGGGCAAGGTATCCAAGTTCTTAGGCTTTTTCAACGGTCAGCCTTCAACGCATCTCGTACCGCCGAACGCTAAGTCCTTTTTCTATAGGTGTTGAAGCGAACATGAAGCAAGATATTAGTCTTGAAATCGCGTTACAGGTAGATACCTCTTCCACTCAACCCTTCCAATTCAGCTAAAGATTTTCACCCATGCAGGGAAAACTATCCTTCGAATATGAAACACCAGCCGTGACCATACCTGGAGTGACGGGTATCACTCTCGGGTAAGTGTCCCGCTGCTGCCTTGAAAACTTTAACATAATGTCATTTCTAGAGTTGTCACTATCGGTCTCATGGGGAATGCTAAGGCTGAGGGAAAAGTTAGCGCCCAAGCCTCTGCCGTATTCAAAGGTACTATAGAACACGGCATGCATGCAGGTAACACTTTCTCAAAGATGGCTGCTATGTCCATATTTGACCCCATCTCGTAGGTGTCATCACTCTTCCATCCAAGACCAAAGTCGAACCCTACTTCAAGCCTGGGAGTAAGCTATGATTTCGCTCTCCCTGTACTTCATACGAATTCTGACCGCCCCCCAGAGTTCGAAGCCAAGTTCGGCGCCGAAAAGAAGGCGAAGGCAGGCATTGAAGTTGCTGTCACCCCCAAACTCCATCTTGGCGTTATCTCTGCTGGGAAAACCAACGCAACTGCCTTCGCCGCTTTTGAAGCCAAGCTTTCCGCTGAAATCGAGGCTGCTAACGCTCTTGTTACCCCGAAAAAGGGCAAGAGAGCTACAATCGGGTCCGATCCATTCACGTTGAACGAATCTGCGCATTCAGTGCGAGAAGTCCAGATCTCTGACGTTGACCTCAAGTCTGTTTGTGGTACTGTGAAGCTATCACTGGACGGTCATGTCGGTGCCGAAGCTTCCTTTCTCGGCGTTGGGCATACTATCAAGGGCAGTTTCTGGAAATACGAGTTAGAGCTTTATAAAGTTTGTCCCTTGACTTGCATGATGTCTCCCTTTCTCCATGTTAACTCACCTCGTATCTAGTTTGGCTCCTGTGCCGCATCCAAGCGTAGCTCTCTGCTGAAGAGAGCCAATAAGTACACGATGAAGTTGACACAAAAGGAACTCTCCTGTCCTCTGGCGCCACTGAAAGAGGCCGTAGAAGTTGTGAAATCAATGGTCCTCGACCCTACGAAGTGAGTCTCCCGCAGCGCTGGGTGTATTCCTGTTCTGATCCACGCATAGAATCAAAGTTCTCAAGAAAGCTTAAGGAAATTGCTAGGAGTAGTACTCTTGTATTCCTGCCGAACATGTACCTGTATATGGTTGCTTGACAGGCAGAACGATCTGCGTCCCCCGACTCGTCCATCAAGACCTTCGCGTTCCCTCGTTTCCGACATCAACAATTTCACCCTTACCACATTGCGCTACGGAACCTATTAAGTCCGTGAACACTGTGAGAGCGTTGTCGCTGACTTATATCTGCGAATCATGATCAACTCCTCGCTGATAATAAGGTACACGGACATCCACCTGTTCCGACCGAGCAGAATTTGGAAAGGGTGCTCAGTTTCCTAAATGATGATAACCTCTGTTCACCCTTCTATCAACGCGGTACTTACCACTCTCAACGCCACGAATCAGGCATATTGCGACAGTTGAATGTAATGGCTGATTTATCCGAGCTCGCGCGTAGTTCTGGGGTGCTTCACACCTTTGCCTGGGCCTCCGGGCTGCCACCACATATCTCCTTTGCTAGGCACTGTTCAGTCTTGTTATCTCTGAAGCATGGCCAGATGGAGGAAGGTTAACGACCAGGGTGGGACATGTGGAAAGGAAGAAGAAGGTCGTAGAATAAACGAAGACCGAATTGCGATCGATCATACGGTACATCATTTTCATATCGCTCCCTTTGCAGGTTCCCGGAGTTGTACGGGACCTCATCTAGTTATCCAATCTGGTCGTCATTTGCTTCCGTTCGTAGCTTGACATGGAAGGAATGCGACTCTGCTGGTCTTATAGGGGGCTAGCGTAGGAGATAGGGGACCCGCGAGACTCTCGGCCTGGACGCGTTTCAAGGCCCCTAGGAGCCCTTCATCTACACCAAGAGTAGATATGGATGTTTCACAGCGAAGTCCCTTCCTGCATGCGGTTCATCTATCCTAATTCTGTGGAGGAACGTGCTTTGTCAGTCACCAAGGTCGAATACACGTTACTATCCTCTTCACGCCCACAACGGGAAGTGGAACCTCATAGAACTTTTTGATTGATATAGCCTATCGAGATAATGATAGTCATTAGCTTCCCGCTGAGCACCCTGATCAAGCAAGCCGAAGTTGGGTTAGCTATCTACAAGTTGAATCGGAGCCGGATTCAAAAATGTCCAACTGGTCAGCGTCGGTGTCGGAATTGAGAGGAGTAAAAGGTTCGTTGACATGCTTCCTTCATGTGAGTTAGACTTATCTACTTCGCTTATAGCCCCCGTACCCTCAACGTCAACTGTGTTTCTTCTCACTGAGACGGTATTAGCACTACCGCATTACTTACCGGCTTCGATGGGTCTGAAGCACAACATCTGTTACGAGATGCCTGTGCGGCAGGCCGCTCATACGTGCGACTTGCGTATGAATCGGTTCCACCCATGGAACGTGGGATGACCTCGTGGCGTGCAAGGGACTCGAGTGTTGTGGGACTCTGTAAGCTCGGTTTTGCTGGGTCCAGCTAGGTAAAAGGCCAACTCAGCACCCATTGATCATTGAAGTCAGGTTGGTTCGAAGAAGGCTATGTGTGATGGGACCGGGAGAGGGGCCGTCTCCTATGCCCCTGTACCTCCTTACTCAGCGCCGTCAATCGCATGCGAGGAACGTCAGCAAGCAACTACCCGTTAAAAATTGAGTTTAAAGCCATAGACTTAACCTCCCCGCGAAGCGACCGTCGATAACTCTCAAGATCCACTTCGCTAAGTCTCCAAGCCTCTGCAATGAACATAACTCTTCGCATATACATCAAATGCAGACGTCATCGCCTCATCATCTCGATACTGAAACATGGCTCGGCTGGATAATCGATATTGGTAAGTAGATTACCTTAATGATGTCAGGGAGCAACATTTACTTCATCTGGCACCACCCCTGCATCATGAGGAGATGCAGTCGTTCTATCAAGTTCGCAATGTTCGGACAACCTCGTCAGATATGCGGGGGCACCAGAGCCACTCCCGGTGGCGTGGCGTACACGAGCCTTGGTGACTTCATGTCTTGTATCCCGGCGAACGGCGAGTAACTGGGGCTGGGTGAACGTATCGGGGCTTTTGGGATCAACATCAGTCAGAAGGCTGAATAGAGTATTAGGCATATCCATGGGATTTCTGGCCGGAAAATTATATCAGATCAAAGTGCGAACGGAGTTCTGGTACAGGATAATCAACGTACGGTAGAGCCCATCTAGCCTCGGCTTGAAGATAATTCGAAGCGTGAGGCCAGCATAGCAGTCGCCGTAATTAAGTGCTTAGTGGTCATGAGTAACAGAGCCTGACGACTACCGTGAGGTGTTGTCGGAAAAATTGATCCTCCCACTAACCCAGAAAGCCGAGGTAGCTTCGTTTGATTACTGATTACTGGGAAGCCAGTACTCGCATTCTAAGCCACGCCACCGAGCGGAGGGGAAAGCTTATCGATTCGTGTTACCGATTGGACTTGGGGGAATCCTTTATCTTCTCCGCATCATGATCGGGTAAAAGATTGTCAGGAAGACCAATGGTCCGTTAGGCTGCCCCATCGTGGGCGAAAACCAATAATGCATCCGACCGTTCAAATGGGGACCGTATACTATAGCACATCAACGTGTGAAGCAACGGTCCTCGGTCGCATGGAAGCTTCATTGAGGCAGCAACAAGACGCTTGCGCCACCTTGGTGGTCACTTGGAGAGAAACGTGGGTTGGGGGGATAGCAGGCCAGGGCCGGGAGGTTAACGTTACCTCCGCAGTCTAAGGGAAGGCGACAATGAGCCAACCGGACCATCCAAGGCTCACGCCATGCCTTAACCGCCAACCTATGACTCGTGGTGGAGGAGAACGAAAAATCCCTGTCGTCAACCACGGTACATGGTCATCAATTAGCTTATCGCGAAAAAATCATCTTCATCGAGAAAGAGGTTACTTACAGCTGCAGGTGCTTGCATGTCGTCAGGACGATCGATTTTTAAGCGATTAGCCTTTCCAAGGGAACTTATCTTTCTATAGAAGGAAATACGCAAGGCGAGATGCTGTTAGTGCATCTATGGAGACGATGAGACGATGAAGGCCCTCGAGGTCGAGGATATAGAGTCGTCAAGGGATGTCGATGAGCTCTGGTAACCGCTCCCTTGACCCTCGTGCTCGTCCTGACATCGATGAAGGTAGCGGCAGCACTACAGACCATAACCCGTTGCCCAAGGGTTAGGGTATAAACGACAAGCAACCAATCACGTCAGTCCCGCTGCACAGCATCGGGCCCTCGTCGGTTGTTCGCATATTAAGGTCCTTAGCTTAGACTACTTAGCAGGAAAAAATGAAGAAAAAATGAAGAAAAAATTGGACAAGCACGAACGACGTTGTATCTTTGAATCGCCGTTCGCTCCGGAAGCCGAAAGAATATTGTAAGTTGATGGTTTTGGCCCCGACGGGCGATTTCTCTTTTGTTTTCGCTTTGATGACTGGTACCACGCCGGCATCGTCATCATTCTTCGCCAAACCGATACGTAAGATTAACGACCGGTGAGTGGATTTATCCCCAGCAGATTCAAGTCCGGTATGTGGGTTGCTTTGTTCTACTTATCTGCCTGTCAGCCAGTCAGCCAAGTAGCACAAAGGTCGAGACACACGTACAACCGGAGGCGAGAAGGGAGGCTAAGCTCGTTCCTTTTTCACGAGGGCGAATGGTCGGGGAGAATGTTTTAGGATTTTAAGCAAGGCACACATCCAATATTGCCCCAGACTTGATTCCGCGGCGCTATACTTATGTTTGACCTGGCCGTTGTGCCGAACCGTCCATCTGAGTAATTGCCATGTTCCGCAACACGGCTTTCCATCTGGGCTGAGAAGGATCCTGACCTATAGGGTAAAAAAGCTCAAAAGACCTTTGGCGTCGCCAAAAAGCCGGTAAATATGAGAGATACATACCGACATTACCATCACTAGGAGGTAGAGTTTTTAGTGGACGAAACGTAGAGGAAAGGTGAACGTGAAAACCAGGGCAAGATGCCAGGGTCTGGCAGTAAGACCAGTGCAACAATTTGACCATTTCGCTTTACAGATTGTCCTTGAACAAAATTCCCAGAAATCGCGTTCAAGTCCACTCAACGTGGTAAGATTCATCCCGTCGAAAGCCAGCCTCCCGCTAGGCAGCTGCGAAACCACTCGTGACTCGAGTTGGAGGAGGAACGGTGGATGGGACGGAGGACAATGAAAGCTGCCATGTTGATCGGTGACGTCGTTCCCTTCGAGACCGTTGTTTCGGATCACCCCTTCCTTTTTTTCCTTGCCCACGCTAATATCAAGTGCGTCACGGCGTTTCAAATTTCTATGGCCTCTCCATCTTTCTGACTTATCCTCGAATTTCTGCTATCTTTTGTTCCTTTGTGAGTTATCATCCGCTTACATCCAAGCCTTTGTTTCAATCCCGTTACTCATGCTCATCTTCATAGCCTAAATGGCTGGTTGAGGCCTGGACATCACTCGAAACAAGCCCGAAGTCTACGAAGTCTGATTATTTATGGATTCACGCATTCTAGGCCCACTTTCATACCCGAGTTTTGTAGATTTTTCGCCGCCATTGCCGGCGCAGAGCCAACGGTCTCCTACTGCGTATGATAGCGCCGTGAGAGGCCGGTGATGCTTGATCATGATCGTATAACGAGCAAGATCCAGGTTGAATCTGAACTTGAAGCTGAAACCGGTCTTTGCTATTTAAACGAAAACACGACTTGTCCGCCTACTGAGTGCTGAGAAACGGGGGCCTCCTCCCGATCCAGTACGCGGCAATAATCTCTTGACATAAATCGGTGCCCTATTTTTTCACCCCATTTCGCTTCCACAAATTCGTCGGTTGATTATGTCCGCTTCAAAGGTAGGCTCGCGGCATCTTACTTATTTTAATGCTAAAACGTCCCTAGGTCTGCTCGTAAACCCACTCCCGCCCTTTGACATCCATTTACCTCGGAACTCTCATTCTCATGCACATCTATGTCCACGATCATTCACATCTTGTCACCCTCGTTTTTCGCTTTACGCGTTCCCTGTGTTCCCGAAAAGCAACAACTTGAAGCCTCGACCTGTGCTAACCATGGAAGATCTCACTCCCGCGGCGCGCTTGTGAACCAACAACAGGCTTTCTACCGCCCATCCCTGATTCCCCCGAACCCCCGAGGCAATCCGAGGCATTCTGCTTTACATCATCAAACGGAATGACACTGGCAGAACGTGAGGCCTTGAGGATGTTTACGACACCCGACCTCACATTACCGTCGAGTTGACCCTACCAAGCCGGCGGTAAGCCTACGGACTCAAATCTATTTTGAACTTACAAGAGATTCTCAGACTCTCAGGCGTCGGTCATGCCCAACGTGTATCCGAAACATGTATCCGAACTTATCGTCCACGTTGAGGGCGCATCCTGTGCTTGCTAAGTGTACTCTGAGAACGTCAATGATGGTTCCTCAGGTAAACGCTGTGGGTCTTTCATTCCTCGCCACCGCCGGCCGAATGTCCAACATCAATCCTAATCACACCCTTGCGCAGTCGTTATGAGTCACGTCCTACGCACATCTGTCAGCAGATGGAATTAAGGAATAAAGGCATGACTCGCCCCACATACATTGCGATCGACTACCAGCGTCTTGCACATACTTACCTCCACGGTCGCGTTCCCAAGACCCAAGGAGCCAAACCTTTCCTTGACAAGACTGGATACCCGCCCTCCTGTTCCCAGTCACCGGTCGATCTCGAGCTTGTTCACACCAAAGGACAGGTCGTATGATTCGCGAACAAGTCCACGGCCCATGAGCACCGGGCGATAATGAACCGGAAATGGGTAAGTAAGCCGCTATAGTCATATACGGGCTCTGAGCTACTTGGACATCACCCTCATTTTAAGTTTTGGGGTTTTGGGGTGCACCCGCGTCACTCGGGACGCCCAAGGGATGTCTTGATAACCACGCCAATATCTTTTCCTCAGCATCCAATTCAGTCGTAGTTGGTGATCATGATGTTGATCCCTTTCTCTCTCCATATAGTTAGGTACGCTGCGAAGGCGATGTGTCTCTGCTATGTATATTTATAGACTCATGGGACTTTCTTGCGCACATGTGTCTGGTGTCCGCAGGAAGTTGATAAAGGAGAGTTCAATAGCGCATAAGGAAGGTTATGTGCGTTCATAGAGAACTGATGAGAAGACGCGACGAAGACCTCTTCGGCTACGAGGTGTATACGCCTTGGCTTCGAGAATTAATGAGAGAACGTCGGTCTTCTGAAGGTGGCTAATGCTATTGATAGCAGACTTGGGGTTCCAAAATGTGCGGTCTTAGTCCTCGAGAAACCGACTTCGAGGTCATCACCCTGGCAGCGTTTTCTCCATCTCCATTCGTTCGAGTCTGAGCACGCGAACTCCTTATACATCATCATATCCAGACTTATCTTGTGCTGCTGTACACCACCACTCCAGGACCGAGCCCGAGGGAGATACACTTATGATGCATGGTATGATGGTGAATATTGGATACTTCAGCATCATTTACTGCATCACACCTTTCATTGAACCGTGCTCGTGTGGGTATAGACGATCGTCGAAGAAGTTCGAAACCGCTGCATAAGTGCGTCCGTAGTCAGCGAGAACTATTGAATGCTAAGAAGAACCGAAGGAAGAAGGCCCACAGGTGCTCGGTAGTTACTACTTCGCAACCGTGACGCGGTTCCTTCGCGGGATTCACAAGTATGACAGGATGCTGGGGGCTGGCTGTAAGTACATGTCATTTCGTTTTTTCGGGGTGGAGCACTACTCAGTGTAAAAGACAGGGTGTAAACCTCCTGGCTCCAAAGGGGACGCATGAAGAACCCCCGGATCGCTAGGAGCTCTAGGGTGCGTACAGGGGTCGCAGAAACGGCTCCCGAGGCTCGAAGCTTGAAACCTTGAACGTTTGAATACATACGTAGTCCCAGAATCATTCGCATCAGTAGAAATGACGGGTAAAGGAGACGACCAGGGCGTAAATCGGGTGCTCGACTCAGAAATTAGCGATGCGTGTTAGTCGTCTCCGTCTTCCTTTCGACCGAGAACTCCGGGAGCATATGTGCGCATGCTGGAGAAGAATAATTGCATTCTGAAGGTGCCAGTTTGCTAGACGTAATGAGTACGCTGATTAAAGGACTCTATTCAACCTATGAATCGTGCATGAAATTGTTGCTAGACAGAAGCAAAGCCTAGGTTCGAAGAATCGTGCCGTGCGTACGGTGAGAAGACTGATGAAATCATCAGCGTCATCATCAATAGGGATGCATCCTTATCCTATACTTCCTTCAATTGTCTCCATGCTCGAGCAAAAGCATCAAGAATTCGCTCGACCCTATTCTCTAGGCATCAACGCAGAGGTCTAGATGCTGATTTCAATTAGGCTTTGTACCATCTCGATGTACCTCGCAGTTTCAGCATGCCCTTGAGAAATGAAGGCTGCCCATCTCTTATTACATGATGTGGACATGAAAGAATGTGGACTTACGAGAGTATTAGGAGTTTAAACGGGAACGACGGGCGGGAATAGAACGGAACACACACGGCCGGGTGAACATGCGTTCTAAATTGTAGGATTCTTCTTTCTCAAGAGAACATGTTGACGAGGGGAGGAAGCGACGATTAGATTTCCCAACACGGTTATACACCGCTGCATCGGGAAAAGATAAAACGAAACCTGTAGTAACGAGGAGAGCGCGTGTAGTGAGTATACCCATTGATCAAAAAGTCTCCGGGTCGTTGAACACGATCAAAAGCCTTCTGTGCTCTAGATCTCTGAAAGACTGAAACGGATTCACATACATCGTCATCGCTCTCGGCATCACAAAACACATTCTATGATAAGCTTCAACGCCTCTTCGATGTCGCTTTCTGGATATCCAAATGAGCTAGTGCGTTCACACAATGGAATCGATGTAGATTGGGACACGAAGGAACTTAACATAAACCATAAGTAATGCATAACCTGCAATCGCCGCGGGCGATCACCCATCACGCACATGCATCATGACCGTAGCTTATAGAACCAATGCAGTCAATAGAACGAAGCACGACGATTCAGGCAAGAGTCGGTATCATGCTACCCTATAAAGGCATCAGCGAACCGATAAAAACCAAAGAACTTCGCCAGCGAGTCGGATGCATACCTAGCTTCCGTCGAGAACATCCTCTCCTCATTAGGTAGATGTGTTTAAGACGCTTCATGCCGTGGATACTTATCGAATACGAAATATCGACGATTAATGTGGAGGTTGCTGCGCCTTACTTACTTCTTGATGGTAACTGGTAACAAGGGGTACCAGAACGGCCAGGGACTCCTGTAGACGGTGGCGGACGCATATCGAGCATTAGCGGACTTTCGAGCTAAGATACATGAAGGAAGGAAGGAGAGGATATCGGAGAAGTAAGTACCTGTATCGGTTGAGTTAGAGTGAAGACTATTTATGAGAAGAGAGTAATAGCTACGTACTTATGACAGAAAATACCGTGAACGTTTGAACTTCCAAATGCGAAGCGCGATGCTTGGCTTCAAATCTTGCTGCGGCCACAAAAGCACAAGTGCTCAGGGTACGACGGGGTATCCCTGCCCGTTCGGACGTATCTCATTTGAAGCCGGCGAAATAAAGGGACAACCTAGCAAGTTCGTAAGTACGTGACTTTAGCACCGCAAATTCGCGTCTAGATCTACCACTCACTGAGAACTCGCCTACTCTCATCCACCGACAAGAACAAGGGCACAAATGAACCTAAAACCCTCCGTGTCGGTCGCGCCGATGTTTATTCGGTTGACTTAAACGGTTGAACGTTTGAACCCTCAAGTCAAAAGCCTCGAGGCTTCAACGTTCACCATCCAGCATCAATTCCTGTGCTTTCCAGCTCCTTGCGTACCACGAATTCAAGGACACCGAGTTTGTTACATCTCGGAGACACTCGGATGTCGATGCCCGAGCTTCAGAACAACCTGTGACACTTTGAGGCGTCCACACAATCAGGGCACATGGCTTCCAACAAAGGGTATCAGTCAGAGGGTATGTTTTTCCATGGTCCTCGGGCTGTGCTCGACCGTCCACTTACTAAGTAGTTTAGCTAGAGAGCTGAGCGATCGTGTTCCAGGCCGCCATACGCCGGTGATAACGGTGTCTATTTCGAACACGATTGATGATGTGTTGATGCAAGCACAGTCGCAACAGCAATTGAAGAAGCTTCAACCGCTCAGTTGCGCTGGTCGTTTGAACTCGAGGCAAGCCTTGGCGGGCAAGTTGAAACATTCTGGTTACGCGTTACGTAACACCAGATGACCAAACCCAGAAGAAGCCGGGACATCGGCACGACGGCATCCTCGTCGGTGTTGGCGTCGGCGTTGAAAAGTATGAGCTAGGTTTCAGTGTCAGAAAAACTCCTCCCGTCTCCAACCCGTCTCTCGTTTATACGTTTATACCCTAGCAACGCATAACGCGTAAAAAAATTATATGAATTTCATATAGGTTATTTTAACGTGCACACCCGCCTTTACGACGCGTCGTACATAGCCTCCCTGATACGAGATTGAGGGTGGTTATCACGCGTACTTTGTGCGCCAGTCGATTCGAGATTATTCACCGTAAAACTAGGTTTGCAAAGAACACAAGCCCCCATCGCGTTCGCGCCGACGCGTATCCCAGTGGCCTCCTCACGTAATACCTCTAGACGTACGAAGAGTGCGTACTAAGATAACTTGAAATTCGGGCGGCCCGCCTTATACTCGAAATCCAGCGGCTCGAACCCTAGCCTTCAAACCACGATGCCCACGAGGTCGCCTCCGCAGCAGCAGACCGCAGAATTTGTATGTGCGTCTGCACTGCCCAAAGTCATTGGGCGTTCAAAAACGGTATGTTTGACCCATACGGGAAAGGGAAACAGGGAAAAGGCCAAGGCAGCGAACAGCGTACCTGGCATACGGTCATCTTTGGCCATACGGTGGCCTCGTCGCACAACGGCTGTTTGCTTGCAGCAGGCTTTCCTACGATGGGTGGATCATACGACCAGATGATGTTGATGACGATGATAAGTAGTATGATTGAGGTCGACGGATGGACAAGTGAATTGTGCGATACCAAGCACCGTTACATACCCAAGACACGAGAAAAAAATACTTCCTTGCTCCTCATCCGCAAAAAACCAACACGATTGGACCTGATAGTCACTCTCGTCGGCATCTCCACACAAGCGACTCTTCGGAGAGCGCTTGAGAACTTTCCCCGCTGAGTCGCTTGAGGATCCATTCTGGCCAGAACACATCTAGCCCACCGCAGATGAGTTCTACATCGCTACCTGGTGCGGCCAAGTCATCAACAAGTCACAAGGCACACACACAGGTATAGAGCACTATACGCATATGCATTTGATGCATCTGAACCCGCAATACGATCTGGAAACCCAAAAGAGCGTTGAACGACGATTACTGCGATGGGAATAACAACAGGTTACTACGCTTTGCTGTGGATTGTGGATAGGAGGACCTCCTGTATCCTGTGGGTCAGCCGTTGCTTGTGTCTTCTTTACTAGGTGACCATGGGCCGGCGCAGCGGTGGGTAAGCAATGCTGCATAATTTAGGGTGCAGCAGCATTGACGCGCCGTTGATGACTCGTCACCCATGCGTTATCCACTTTGCATCCGACGTAGGGACCGTCGGCATGTACGAGGTGGGTATGAAATCGATGGATGTCCATCGACAATCGTTCATCGTTGATCATTAGCCTGATGAGGATGAGGAAGCGACAACGACAAAGGCGAGAGGACGAGAGCGACAGTTGAGGCGCCATGAAAGGTTTTACCCTGTGGTTCAGCGTTAGCCCCAATCGAAACAAAGCCTCAAAGAAAACGCACGGAGGGAAGAAAGGAGGATGGTTTCGAATGAATGCGCCATGGACCTAGGTAGTCGTAGGAGGTATTAATAATGAGGAACCCAGTAGGTAACCTGACCGTGACGGTGGCAGGGATAGAGGTAGGGGTCCGGGAGATACTAAAGATAGATGATCGCCTGGTATCGGGGCTTGATCAGATACGATGTGTCATGGTACGAGCATCCCGAGTCCGGAACCAGGAGAACAATCGGAAGGTTTAGAAAGCATCAGAACTTTTGCGTCGTTAATCGTCTAGTCCGCTAGCCAAGGCGGAAACCAACCTGCAGTAAAATAAAGGTTGGCATCGGCGGGGTTTCCCTAGCCCTAGCACGAGTCAGAGTCGACGACGCAGTGCCGCCTTCCAAACGTTCGAAAGGTTCTGGAAACGCCTGCATGCCGTTGCCGTTGGCGCCGTCCACAGGATAACAGGGCCGTTCCAGCTTAGAGTCTGAGAGAGGGAACGAGAATCAGCCGCTCGGCGGCGGGAGAGTCGGTTGCAGTTGCAGTTGCAGAAGTCCAAAGAAGAGGGGGGATGAGGACATCGCGCGCGGAAGCGGACGCACTCGCATGTTCGCAATGGGTAAAATGGCAGATCACATAACGTTCGTGACTCGTCCTCGTGAGTATCCGGTTCCGCAGAAAGGATCTAGCACGGATGAGGATTATTATTGTCGGAAGGACCGCGTACATCGTGGGCATTCGTTTGTCAGGAGGGAGGAATATCGATGTCGCGAGGTGTTCCCGTGCACACTGCAGACGAGTCCTGTATGAAATCAGAGTAGTAACGATGAACAAAGGGCGATGGTGTCGATTGTCGATTGTCGGTGAAAGCTGCTAGGCCAGCTGGCCTCGAGTTCGCGTGTGTGAAAGAGGAGAGAGCAAGAAATTACATAAATAACCCGTTTGTTGTTTTTCTTGGAAATTTCTAGCTGGGAATCTCCGATCGATCGCGTACTAACCCGCAGAACAATATATCTTAGATCTCGGCGAGATAATTATTTAAATATTTAATTGGCAATTCACCTATAGGGGATAAATGTCGTAAACGGTTCTCAAAGGCATGAATGGTAACCAAGAGGAGATTATATATATTTGAGGGGGCCAGGACGAGACGCAACAGAGCAAAAGTCAAAGTGATTTCAAGTGCCTTCCTATATAACCCAGCCTCTTCCTCGTCCCCTTGCCCTTCAACTAAAACCCTCTTCCCCCTCGTCCGTCTTCCAAAACGTCCGCCATCACCTCCTCCCCCCAATCCATCCACAGGTCAAGAATGCCTGTCATCAGCAACGCAACTCGAGCTTGGGAGCTCAACGTACACTGGCCAGCGTACAGCCAGTGCGGGGTCTGGGATCCCCTCAAGAAAGGTGTAGAGGTCTGGGAGTGTATCAGAGATCGTGCGTCCCCTTACCTTCTTTTGCTCATCATCATCATACCTACTGACGCCGATTATGCAGACGACTCGACGCCGGGCACTGAGCCGCCGAATGCGTTCTACTGGAGGTATCTCGCTCGACGATGATCCAGCGCGCATGGATGCATGCCCCGGTCTTGTCTTCTCTCCTAGGGCGCCGCGCCCGAACCGTCGTATGTGCACATGTTATACCGCCGAACGCATCGTATCGCATCCGCCATCCGCGGGGCAAGGTACAACAAACCCCCCAACATTCTGAATCCGCAGTTCTCATCCGTACATATGCCCTCTCTTCCTACCAAACCAAGGAAGCTTCTTCGTACACTCTATCTCCCCATCTCCCCCATCTCCTCCGACACGATATCTCTTTCCCCCTCTCTGAGTCTCCTATTCGCGACACTGGTATGTCATGTGGGGAACAGAAAGAGTCTCTCGATGTCTTTCCAACATCTTGCACTCTGTCGATGACGTCGACGATCATTCACCATGTCACAGTCACACCGAAGACCAACATTCCTCCGCCGCTCGCCTCTACCCCGCACTAGATCGTTTTCTCCCGGCACCTGGCATTTTGGTCCCCCGGATGACGTCTTCAACGAGGCTGACGTGGAGTATGGGTTGAAGGAGTTGTTGATGACGATGATATCATCGTTCTCCACGAGGCAGCCGTTTCCTTCTCTCTCTTTCTCTCTGTCCACGTCACGCGTTTGCACATGCACGCTATTCCAAAATCGAAGCCATCCTCGGAGTACACGCGCATCACCTTCACGCTTCCTCCCATTTCCGCCCATAGTATTCGTCCTCCTCGGCCCAACCATCACCCACTTCCTTCCACCATATTCCATCAGTCCTATCAACAACGTTAGGCTGCATCGCCTCTCGCCGCGTTGTTCTTCCAGATGATCTGAGGGATATAAATAGCCGACAGTCCTTATCTCTGCCAACCCTCGACGTCATTACTTCCCCAAGCGAGCTGATCCAAGGCCACGGGAAGATGTCGACGGAGAAATTTATAGACGGTTTTGACGGGAAGGGGCGTTATTGCTAGCGGTGGGCAATCGGTCAAGGGCGTGGCGCGTACTGGTGTGTTGTTTCGGTGGGAGTTTCATCGGAGACAAACGGTGATCAGGGACTGGTGCAGGTCGTTCATGCTTGGGAATTCGTTGAGTATCGTCGTTGATCATTTCTTCCCTTTTTCTTCTTCTTTGTCCCCCTGCATTTGTGTCGGAATTCGTTGTGATTGTTGGGGGTGTTCGGATTGCTGTTTGTTTCTTTCAAAGTGCACATATTCTTTTTCATCTGTCTCTTCCTCTCGTCCATCTCTCCCTCTCTCTCTCCCATCGCATCAGCTTAGCATAGTTTTTCATTTTCCTTCCCCATTCCCATCATTACATATCACATATACGACGAAAGGACAGTCTCACGCCGGCGCACTCTCAATTATATATGCATCCTTTCGTATTTCTCCCCGCATCCCCATATACGTATACGCACTCATACTATACATACTGAGGAAGCACCGTTACATTCGTGTTTCCTCACTTGTTACTAGTTCTAGTACTTTCTCAAGCTCGAGGTCGATTCTCTTTCATCCTCTATTTCTCCTGGTATATACATGGGCAATCGTCACCTGGGTCTTCGCATATAACTATCCCTTTTCCTCCTCATATTGTTCTACACGTTACACAATAAATTATTCTCTTGACTCTGTTCGCTGCTTCACTCCCTACTCCAGGGAGTACGTGAGATGAGACGCATTGATCGGTGATCGGTGCCGTTGATCGGCGGTGTGGAGTCGCTGATGTTAACGGTGATGCAGGCGATAGGTAGTGTCAACGTTGAGTTGTACGTTGTGCATCGTCCTGGCATCGTCGTCTGTGCATCGTCGTCCATGTCCCATCTGTCTGGCAGGGGTTCAAACGTTCATGTTTCAAGGGGCTCTCCTAAAGTCGCCAACGATTTTTCAAGCTTCACTGTTGCGTAGATAGAGTAGATGTGTTTACGCGATTGCAACTCCACTTGGATAATATGAAATCGCGATGGCTGTGCTTGGCTCCTCTCTTCTCAAGTTCCTGCGGTTGGTGTCCGTGTAGGTATGGTTCCACGGTACCCGCAAGGACGTCGTGTTGATCTGGTGGTGGGTGCGTAGGAGTCGTCCAATGACATCAGTCGGACTTCCTGCATCGTCACCATTGGCATGATCAGCGCACCATGGAGGCGAGCATCGACGAATGACATAGGTGTGGAACGTTCTATGTAACTTAAACTTGGTATCAACCTGGTATGCACTCTACTCCACTTCTTGGTTCCTGTCCAGCGAGAGTTTTTAGAGATTAGAGATCAAGAAGACTGAATTCAATCTGATTTGGTTTTTGATGTGTACATGAAGGATCCTGCTATACCATTACCATGTACGTACTCCACGGTATATAGGCGTTTTCGGTTTCGATATCGAGGGTGTGAAGAAGGCATTCATTCTTCGACGTTCGGACGTACTACAGAATATAGGATTTGCCTCCCGTGAACATTTAGTTTTTTTCCTCTCCCATCGCTGGCTGTATGCACTTCGTGCTTGCTCTACCCCTGACTAGGCCCTAGTGACTCCTGGATTATGAAAATTGGAACATCGATGCTCGATGTATTCGTTGTGCCGCGGCCAAGTCAGCTGCAGGGGATGAATGGGTCCTCGTTTTCCACTTTCAAGCCGAATAACAAAAGAGCAAAAGAGCCAGTACACCGGAAGCCAGCGTCCAAACCCTCAAGGCCTCAAGGCCTCAAGCTCAAGCGTCATATTTGACGTCATCGACTCCACAGTCCACAAGCCCACTCACCATCAACTGACCCTTTCGCTACACCACGCTGCCCACGATCGATCCCCTCCCATCTCTATGTTGCGCCACTAAATCGTCTTTATTTAATACTATCCTTATAAGTACTCCTTATGACCTTCCGAATATGTCAGACTTGGAAGTTTTTTTTTTTGGGGGGGGTGGAAATGAGGGCGAGGAGCGAGCGTTCGTAATGCAAAATGGAGTGGAAGAAGTTGAGAGCTGAGTTGAGTGGGAAAGGGTTGGTGCTTTCCTTCTTGTCGCGGATTTTGAGAGACGAGGTGCTTGCGGTCAGCCTGCCGGAAATTTGCTTCCATCGAATCTCTTCCCGGTGGGAAGGGTATCTTCAGGACGCCACTGGCCCCACGAGCCCAGTGCGGATCCAATGCTTATGTGGTGGCGGTTTAGAGACCGATAGTGCTTGGTATCAGTTCATAGTACCCGCCGCGGCCGGAGGCGATCCAGGGAATAAGCGGGAAAAAAGAACGATACGAAGATCAATAATTAGGGTGTTCCAACAACGACAAGTTACCGTTACCCATTGCAATGTAGTAATTTAATACCCACCCAGAATAGTTTTCTATCGCGCTGATAGTGAGTCAGATATGCTGAAATCGGTCTTTATGTCGACATCGTAGATTGGACGCATCGCATGCTTATCATAATCTTGCCGCAGTCTGGCTGTACTAGACTTAGCACTGACCGTAAGGGTTTGAAGACCAAGGTCCGGAGAAATAGGAGGCTAATTCAGGAGTATTGTGAACGCGATCGCATGCAACACTGGGTGAAAAGAACACGATGACGACGGGATGACGACGAAAGATATTCAATGAGAAAGAACGTTCTAGGCTACCAAAGAAAGACAGGCAAAAAGTGAGTTGACAGTCACTTGCGGCAACCACTTTAAGAGTAGAGTAAGTATGGTTACGAACTTGCAATTGGAGGGCGAATCAATTTGACATTCAATTTGAACGAGCAGTTGGGTTGGGCGTCGCCGTCTTTTTTTGTAGCGCTCCAGAGTCAATCTAGTGCCTTGTCATGTTGTACGAGTAGGATGAAAGGCGATGATGAGAATGGCGGAGTTGATCATGAAGAATGATCGAGATGCTATGCATGGGAGTTGGCGGGTTCGTACTTTTGTATTCTGCATATGGTATATGTTTTTGCAAGAGCGAAATGGCACGGTGAAGTAGGCATCGTGTGAATACGCCGTAGAGGTTAACTCCCTAAGATGAAGGTATGTGTGTAGCACGGCCCTCGATTGGGCGTTTACAATTATTACGAGTCACTTCGTGGACAGGTTTACCTATGAGTGGGAATAAAGGGCAGGGGTGGCTTTAGTAGAGTACTCGAGGGAGGGAGTGATTAACACATTGGAAATTGAATTGGAGTGTGAGAGAGATGCGCGAAGGGCTTGGATGGGGAAATTTGAATTGGAAGGGATGCTCGAAGGAAGGGCCTGGTCGGCACGAAAGGTCCAAGCCTCGTCCCTTTTGCACCTGAAAGAACCATGTTGACGAGAGGGCTAGATGGGTTATTCAGTCAAAGAGCGCGTGACGGTCTTTGTTGTGACACACTGAAGGGGAGAGAAGCGTGTCAGAAGCTTGCTAACTCAGAAGTTAATCCATCCTTACATGAATACTCTATGCTGCTCAAGCCGCCCTCGTGACGCATCAATGTGGTGTCTTGTGAGGTGACTGAGGCGCCAAGGAAGTGTTTGATGGACCACACGAAGTTCATTGGCGTAGGAATGAGCCGTGGGGAGGGCTAGTAAGCATCGACGTTGTGGCTGCATCACCGGACGAACGGTGTTTGAGACAAGAGGTGCTTTGGGGCGGGAATAGGAACGGCACATGCTTCGCTGTGTTGTCGAGGAATATCGGCACGACGCAATTAGGGTTTAACCTGTAAGGGGCCCTGCATCGGTTGACAACTGGCGTTGACATAAAGAGGGCACGATTTAAATCAGCGTGAGCATCCGAGTCATTCACTTCTCGGATATCTTTATCCAGGCATCACGGAATGATCGCACATGCGAGGACTTGTGTCCGATTCATCGAGTCTAAAGAAGGGGTGCTTGTTAGGTTATGAAGAGTAGGTGACACAGAGAGGAAGTCGGACGGTGCTTACATAGCTACCAGGAAATTCGGAAAGATGTCACGTCGGAAAGTCACCTGGGTACGACCGCCTTGGTGTTCGTAGATTTGGAGGGTTGGAGGGTTCTTAGCCTTAACACCGAGCTTAATACCGAAGTCCCATCAAGATTCAGCGTCGAGGTGTATCAACTGCGTGAAAAAAGTACGACACCGCTCAGAAGACTGGCGATGCGTATGGCGCCAGCGTTGCATCGAGTGTGCTGATGCCGTAGTGCAAGTAGATATGTGTGGGTCTTTTACGGTATGGGCAATCAGATGTCTCGCGTCCGAGGGAGTACTCGCAGTTAAGGGGTTGGAGCTGACTGACTTGAGGGACGTCCGAACCTGAGCGTGAGCATAACAAGGAAGTGCCAGATTAGTTACGTTATCAAAAAAGCTGTCTTGTGCCAACTCACAGACTCGAAGGACATCAATGCTTGTACATTTGCAAAGTAGAGCTGACTTGTAGGCGCGTATGGGTGGTCAATTGAAAGAAACCAGTGGCTGGACCGATGTGTGAAACGTGCTGTCTCCCTGGAACTTGGCAATGTCGATCCTAATGGAGGCGATTACACGAACGAACCCCCAAAATCGCGGAAAACGACTATGGTGTGGAGCATCATGAGACTTTTTGGGTTGACGAGAGCGAACTCGTGGTGCATCATTTGGGTATCAGGCCCACCGGTGGACGGTGAGACGTACCGCCGAACCATCCGCTTTGGGCAGAACGTGGCCAGTTTGTTGTCAGTTGACCGAAAAAGAAGGGTACCGGGGGTGGCTTTCGTGGGTGCCGGGAAGTCCTGAGGCACTAAGATAAGGCATATAGAGTAACTGAAAGCAGCCTGTCTCGAGAAATGATATTGGTACACTGGGGTTTCTTGAGCACCGAGTGGTATCTGTAGCGATACGAGCAGCCCGGGATAAAGTGGATCCTTGTGGGGATGAATGAAGGAGACACTACATGGGGAAAAGACAAACATACTCGGCTAATAGGACGTGAAGGCACATGAAGAGATGCCGCCGTAGGTACGGTCCATGAGAAGGCGGGAATAGAAGCTGTGGGGAACAGAGCAACATGCCCTTCATAAGTCCGTCAGGCGGAGAACGAGGTGTGCGACAGCAGCTTCTGGTGTGAACGAACTCGGTGATCGTCGTGTTCTTCGCATACGCCAATATTCCGTGGGGATTCTGGAAACCGCTAACTTGGAAGTGATACACAAGTGTCAAGCAAAGACCGAGTTCCATTCTCCGTCCGGTGTTTGCGCCACAGGGAATTCCTCTGCTCAACGAAGCCAGATGCTGTGCGCCATTAGAACCTCAGGTAGTAGATAGATGCCACCGCCCAAGTTGATTATCCGAATGGCGACGGACATGCATCAACAACTTTCGAGCTGTGGATTTGGTCATGAGTACGCAGCAGCAACTTCTTCGGAAATTCATGGTTCGGGGCCCCATTGGAAGATACGTACCTTTAATGAGTCCGGGGTATACGACACATTGCTTTGAGCAAACGTGCAGACGTTATTATAGTCCACCTCGTTGCATGGGCGTCGCGTGAGGACGGTGGGAGAAAGCGTTTGTGTGTTCATTATCACGAGAAGCAAAATCTCAAGAGCTCGTTTATGAACGAAAGACGTAAGCACATTGTTCGAGCTTTCCTACAAGAGAGGTATTTCAGGAATCAGGGGGAAACCTGATGATTGATCCAACGAAAAGAGCAAAACCGACCCGATATAAATAACTATTGCCTCCGAGGGCCCTAACAACACGAACGCGCTCGCTTCGACTTGATGTGCCAAAGTTTGGGCACAATGACACGATCAGAGCGAGGTCTCATGTTCATTGACGAATCTCTAGCCGTGAGATATGGACTGTCAAATGAATGTCAGATCACAGAATGACAAACGGGGAGGATGAACAGATCTAACCAAGTATGCTCGGTGACAACAGAAAGGTCAGCCCTTCTCGTTTGGCGTTCCCTCAGCGCTGGTACATGATGTGTTAGCGAAGTCAACGGGATGCCGGGTGGGTAAAAGGAGACGATCTTTTGGTAGCACACCTAGAGCGACTACCAACCGAGGAGTTAGGACGAATCAAGGTAGCATAGCGATTGATATGAATGAGGGAAGACTACTGTGCAAGAGTTAACATAGTTCAAATGACTTGTATGGATCGAAACGCACATAGTGATAGTCGGCGGAGGTACTTTGTATAAACGGGTCTACCGGTTATTTCGACCCCAAGAATGATGACTTGAGTCAGGTTCCCTGCTAGACACAAGGCATCAGAAGGACTGGATGATGATGCTGGATGTAGATCAGTAGCATCGATAGCCAGCATTCAGCCAGCACTTGCTCGACCATCAAGCCGTGAACGGGGACTTAGCCTGGGAGAATCCTTCACGGACTTTTGCTAACTGTGATCACACTAGCAACAGAGCTTCGAAATGAGAAGGGAGTCCGCGTTCCACCCTTCTGCCATGTACCTGAAGGCCTGATGGTCGACGAGGTGTATATACAACACCAAATTGCGTGTGCAGGTGGGGCGTGATGCGCCGTACAGAGAAGATGACCATGGGGAGTGTGGGTAGGGGGAAATGCCGAAGCGGCCGCAAGCAACCAAGTTTGACCTCAACTAGGCGCTTTATAGTAAACCGACAGAAAACGACGCGCGTGATGCCGAGGACGAAAGAGAGCTTGAAGACTTGAAGGGCGCGAACACGTTGCGGTTCGACCAAGGAAGTAAGTGTGGAGTGCGATGCGTCGCAGGTTTGACGAAGATGGACGTGGGTCGGTGCTAATTAGCACAATTGTCCTTTCAGAGTAGTGGGCGTCTTGGCTCAGCAGCGAGATTTGGCAGGTGCTTGCGTATCACGATGGCTTTCAGCAACTCACACACTAGCTTAGCCATGGCACAGCCTTCGAAATGGCATCTTGGACTTAGCAAACCGAAAAGCTTAGTGAAGGGTCGGGAGAGAGATCCATACAAGAGGTGTTTATCAAGATTCGGCAAAATAAACCCAGCGACTTGGGCGGTGGGGGAGATCCTGTATTATGAGGTGAGTTCAGGGTATGATTGATCAAGAGGGGGTATAGAAGATAACCTTGGGTATGACTATTCGTGGCTTGGAATATGGCGAGTTGTTGTGCTGCGGGAAGATGAAACGATAGGTGTGTTAGTGTCTGTGCGATGGCCACGGGAGTACCGGAAAAATGGGGATATTCGATAGGATGGATGTCTAGTGCTGTAGTATCGAGCAGGACTTATACCGAAGAAACTGAGTTCGTGGTGGGGATGAACTATTGGGGGCGGTGAGGGATCGGACTTGTTCCTCGGAACCAAAGACGACAAGATACGGCTCGGAAATTAATTAGTGTGCTCGATGGATATGTTCCACGGGTGAGAGCCGCGTGAAGTTCGAACGGGAGCCCGACGAGAACCCATGAATTGAGAGTGGGAACGCCCGCTGCCGGGACTCATAGTTGGACGAACAGTATCACAGAAATCAAGTGGCAACTTGAAGATGGTTGCCGTGCTGATAAGGGAGGTAATATGCTTGCACTCCCCAGTAACGTGATTCGGAGGTGCTGTTGAAGCTTGCACAATGAGAAGATAACTTCAAACTGCGTGGAGAAGGGCAGAGTCATCTTGCACCCAGAGAAGGTCTCCAATAACCCAATTTGCAGAGATCTTCGAGATGGGGTATTGACGTTCGATCACTGAGAAGGGTTGGTGTAGACACGGAAATTTTGCGACCCATACGACGTCATGGGATCGCAGTTGTCAGCCCTTTGGCAGTGGGGTGGGTAATCCATGCGAAATACGACAGAGTCTTGATGAGAAAACAGTATGAACGCCGTCTGTGAGGCTGAAAACTTGAGATTAAAGAAGGGATGCGCATTCCTGCGACTGGTCGAAAATTTGGGGTGATAGGAATAGCGTCGTTGGTTGAAGCGGTCCCAGGCGTCTCGAAGCGACGTCAGGTCATCCCGAGCGCGGAGAACTTAGGATACGACACCCATTCTCAACATCCTGAGAGCGGTGGATGTTGATATGTCGGCCGAAGGGTAGTGTCACCCCGGATGAGACGTCAAAGAACCCCGCGGTGAAAGCGTCGATCATTCCAGCCTAAAAATAAAGCTGGGTTTTCTATAGCACCATACGTCGTAGGGGACGAGATGGACAGATTGCATAGGCGGAGGGTATAGTGGTCGCGATGAGAATGACCTCGATATGGGGAAGCCATTGAGCGTCGCGGAGAGGGTATCGACAGGGTGGTCAGATATTATGAAGTTTGAGTTAAGCATTCGGGACGAACATCCGTGAGTGCCGCCGTGGAGTCCGATGGAGGAATTGGGGGGATTGTTGAAGAGGGAGAGTCAGCGAAGTTGAAATACGTTGTACCAAATCTCTTCAGTTGATCTCTGTTTTGCGTGGGGGTTGTACAAGATGCTCGGATACAGAAACAGTCAAGGATGTCGATTTTGAGAGGACGGGGGCCCATCACGCGTCGTCGACGAACAGAAAAACACACAAGAGCGATGTCAACACTCATCACTGCAATGTGCGGCCCTGGAAGAAGCAAACATGATCAGTACACAACTCTCAGAAACGTCTAGCAAGGACTCACTATGTAGCTTATTTTCTGTACTAGATCGTGTAGTTCATAGCGATAGTAGTATACGCGTTTCTGAAAAAAAAAATCTCAGTACTCGGTGATACAGAAGCAGCCGTAGTAGAGAGGAAGCTCACAGTGTGCATCATTATTCGTTCTAGATAATATTAGGCTGAAGATTCTACGGTTTGCGAGCACGAAGCCCTGGAGGCAAAGGGAGGCGGACTTGGCGAAACGGCGAGGGAGAGGCTTTCTCTGGCTCATTGAGAAGTTTCGCCCGTACCGCCTCCAATCCCTCCCGCATCGGCATCCTTCGATGAATTCTCATCCTGGTCTTCACAACATATTCGTAGCCAAAGTTCTTCATTCATTTGCGTGATAATCGTACAAGATGCGATACAAGAGTCAAGCGCGTCTGGATATTCCGAGAGTACGCCGTCCATCATGCTTCCTCGACGAGCAGGATGACACATGTAGTTAGCACGACAGCGACCACAACACTCATCACCGCCATGTGCGGCCTTGCGATAAAGACGTACGATAAGCCCACAGCTAGCAAACCACTCAAAAAAGGACTCACTTTGTCGCTACGAGAAAAGCACGCATGTCACATAAATCCTTAATTCCACTATGGAATTCCCAGCAACCTGCAGCAATGACGGCCAGCGCAGCAGCCAAGTGCGTTGTTCCTATCCCGATAGATTTGGCGAAACTAATTTCCTCCGGACCAGGATCGCTAGGATCTGGCACAAGTCGAGCGTGAAGCAGTACTGAAGAAGAGAGAAGCGAGAGGAGGAGAGCCAGTTTTAGATGAGAGAGCATGTTTCTCTCAAGCATGCAAAAATCTCTGGCCGTGCTTCCATTATTTTCAACGAGGTGGGACTGATTCGTCGTCTCCGAGCTCATCGTGGCCGACGACAAAGTCCTGAAGTCGGAGTCCCAGTGAGGTGATTCCGTCACGAGACTCGACGACGGATGACACGTGATCTCCGTGGCTGTTTGTGAAGCTTTGGCCAATGTTCCAATTCTCGCCAAGTCGGACTTGATCTTGCCTTCATCCTCTTTCCATCACGACTCGGGTGCAGCGACACCACCGGCGACGACTTCAAACGAGCGAAACGACGAAATGGGCTTTCTAAAGCGCCTCTTCTCGGTTGGGAGCAAGAAAAACAAGAAGACGAGGCCAACGATCAGCAATCCGACCCCCCTCCCCGTCGTACCGAGAAGTCAGGCAGAGCACCTTCATCCAATAGAAGAGGACCAGGAAGACGCTGTGAATCGGCTTCTGCGCTCTTCCTCGTCTCGCTATGCTGTTATGTCTGAAGTTGATTATGCGTCCCTGTCACCGCTGCGTAAGTTGGTTTAGCACCGGGCACTTCAGATGCTAAGCCAGGGTCTATAGCTCATCCTATCAACGATGTGATTCAAACGCCTTCAGCGTCGTCCGTCAGTATCGCCAGTAGCAGCATAAGTCAGCGTGGTACCTATTCCGTGACCATTCACCGCCGGAAGCAACACGCTGCGACGGAATTCCCTGATGCGAATCGTGGTCTAGATGGTACACCCTCACCAGGTACAAGTAGCGCGGGATCGGATGCTACGCCTCGCGAGACGGATGTGCATCTCTTGGGACTTCGCAGGGACCCCTCAGTTGCCAGCCTCATCGATCTATACGATGAACATGGCCGTCTTCCCGACGAGGCGTTTTCAAACTCGCCTCCTGAGGGACGCGCGCAGACTAAACGCACTGGCTCTACTCTGCGTCAACTTCTTGGCAACCCCCAGACCGGCTCGCAGAACCGCAATACTGAGTACAGCACTGTCGAAGGAGATATCTCATGGGCTGAGCGATTCCTAGGGTATGTTTGACTGCTTTTCCCCCGCTCTCTAATGGCTGAAAAGTGCTCTAGCGAAACGGACAGCATATCTTCAGCATCTTCTTACGGTTTACGCACCCCAAACGACCCCAACGCTCATTTTACCGACGAACCTTCAATACAAAGTCACATCCACCAGGATATCTCATTCGCTACGGACCACGATCTTTCTATGAACACATTCGACCACCCTGGTATATCGTCCATGGAAGTTGAGTTGAGCAGCGTTGCTGACAATTCTTTCCATGACGAGCCCACCCAAATCGTGAACAAATCCCCATATCAAGCACCCGATCCAACGACACCCCAACGTGCCTCGCAAATTTTTGGCTTCATTACCAAACGATTCTCTCATGCACCTGAAGACGTCAACGAACGGTCATTACCTGACCTCCCCAGCGCTTTCAGTTCTCCTTCCGATGACCAATGTCACATGCAATCTCATTTTTCAGACAACACATCTTTCGACACAGAATCCGTAGCCCCTTCAGTGGACTCTCATATACCCCGCACCACGGATACCCGATCCTCAGTCATTCGCACGTCTTCTATTCTGCAAACATCCAATATACCCCGTACACCATCAAGAAATTCGTATACTTCTCGTCGTTCGTCAGTTGATTGCCAAGCTATCGAAACCACGCAGCCTGGTGCTGCTGTTCATACCGTAGTTATTCCCGAAGACGAGGTAGCGTCCACCCCCTTGCATAAAGTCAAGGTTATAATGAATGGCCCTACGAAGGTCATTGTTACCGCCCCCACTCCTTGTGACAATCCCAACCCCAACCCCTCTTCCATGCGGCTTCCTCGCGGTCCCCGAGCGCCTGGATCGAGGCGTAGAACCAGCCACAGTCGTCCGCCACCACGTCCTAGACTCGTCGAAAGATCCAACACGAATAGCTCAGAGCAGAGCTCTTCCGGACGCCACTCTGGTGGAGACCCCTACACCTCTGTCCCGACGCGCATAAAACGGCCTCAGAGCCGTACATCCTCTCAAATTTCCGTCGTCGACGTCTCCTTTGACAAAGAGAATTCTCCTGCCAAGAAACCTTCCATCAGCCGTCCGATGAGGCCTGCTCGAAACGACGGTGGGAAAGATCTGTTGACTCAAGCTATCGCGACGCAGTTTGAGAAGGAAAATGCGAACGCCCTTACCGCCGTCGCTAGCATTCCTTACACGCCTATGCGATCGAACTCGAACCGGACGTCGCTTTTTAGGACCGCGGTTACCCCGAACATGTTCAGGCCTCCGCCTGACATGGCGCCATCGCCTGCGTCCTCATCAGAGCTATCTCCCGTTGGGAGAGAGATGATGAGTAACCTGAGGCAACAGCGGTCGAAGGCACGGGAGGCTGATAGGGATCGGGCGAAGCAGAGGAGTGGGAGGATACCTGTTAGGATTTGATTTGACCCACCCCAGCCAGTATTTATGGATCATCGCATTTTGGCAATGTTTTTGTCTTCGTTTTCTTTGTTTGTTCTTGCACAAGACTGTCGCTATCGCTATCGCTATCGCATATTCACTGTATTTATTCATCGTCGCGTTACCTCCCACATAGAGTACCATACTCAGATTCAACCATCGCCATTTCCTCTTTTAGTTCCATGACCATCCCTTGACGAGGTCACATGATCGCGATTCTCCTAGCCCCACTCTCACTGAGTACTGAGTACTGAGGCCTGAGGCCTGAGGCCTTGAGGACCCAATCATTCTGTGATTGATGCTTTCTTCGCACAATTCTTCGAGATCTCGACGCGTCCAGTTTTACGTCAGGCTTCGACCCAGAAATTTGTATGGTCTGCAGGCTTCTCTCGTGGAGACGAAGTAACTTGTAAGGTTTTTGTTCGTGTGTTCTGCGAGTTGTGCACTTACCATACACCTTTTTTCAAGGTCACTTGTGGTGGCGTGTGCTCGTTGCTGATGCTACGCTTCACACCGTGTGCTCTTCTGCTCGTCACAGAAGCGCGATGGACACAGACACCCATCCTCATACAATCCTCGAGCCTGCGCCTCTTACTTCTGTTACTTGTCAACTGCACGCAACAGACCAACGACTCGCCTGCGAATATCTTGTGTAGCTCAGGATGAGGAAGCGTTCTTGCTGTAATCGGAGGAAGTCGACTTCGGTACCGACTGAAGACAATGACTACGAGCGAAGCTACTTAAATGAGCCAGGTCCTGACGATCGACGAGCAGCGTGAGCTCGATTTGACAAGATTAACCTCTTTTCGCGGTGCGCTGAGTCCCTTCACATCCACTTCTTGGGGCTCACAACAGAACGAAAGACCTGAATACTTTTCAGAAACGCGTTTATCACTATCGCTATGCTCTACGCGATCTCCAGACAATTAGCTACATATCGAGACTTCCCGCGCTCATGTAGAAGACGTCAGTATCAATTCTCATCACAAACGAATCTAAGCAGATTCACCATTCAATCGTATTCCGTTTACTTTCCATAGCACTCCCCAGAATCCAGACACGAAGCGCAAAAACTCTCCCCGAAAGGATCGTCCAAGCGTCCATGACCTTAACCTGGCTGCCAGTTACTGAAAGGCCCCACCTGAGTCCACGACCGACATCCTCACCGGCAGCTGACAGGAGCCGTACAGCATTCCTGGGCTGGAACTTGACGGTGCAAGATATCGGGGACCTGTGATTGCGGCGCAATCTGTCGGAGAAGTAAGTTACAATGACAGAGTCAGTAAGTCGAATTCGCCGCAATGAGAAGATAGGAAGGTACTTACCCTAGAACAGAGGAACGAGGATTCAGTGACGGACGTCGACCAGCTTCGTTTTATAGTGCACACACTGCCTCAATGTTGTGTCAATAAACCAATACCGCCAAAATCGTACATGGCCACCTTATCAGTACGCATTGTGATGGTGTACATATTTGCTCTGGTGGCATTATACTATCTACAACCATCCTAAGCCTTCGAGACAAGATAGACTCTGGATGCAAGGAATCTGCCATCGTTGAAGAAGGGTCATCAGACTAGCACCAAATCACCAGCCTCACACTGTATGCCTTGAATTAAGCAGGAATCCCACTGGGGAACATATTAATTTGGACAGCAAATTCGGAGAGTAAGGACAGGGAAGGTATATAAGCGTGTTACGCATCACAAACACTATTGAAGCCGCTCTTCGTAGTGGACTCAACTGCAGATTTGAACTCGACAAATGACGACCTGTCCTCAACGTTAGGGAGCTCTCCGTCGATGCTTAGACTCCACTTGAAGTGCCCATCAACTCTGTCTTCAAACTCAAACCAGACGAAGCCGGTTGCAGTGAAGGGGATCCGCCCCGTTCCTTGAACAGTACACGCTTCGTTAGTGAAGTCACTAAAGATGTTACAGTCGTCAGAAGAGGGGGATCAAAAAATGTAGACCAAATACGGACAGATGACAAAACTTCCCGGCGGGGACATCCATCTCTATTTGTGAACCGGTGGATGAGGAATGGCTGGAGGTTGTTGCATCGGAGAGGGTATTTTTGAATTCCGTAGTAGTGCTGGCTTGGGCACTAGCTGTGAGCAGTTCTGCAAAGTTAACCTCAACTGACACAGATGCCTCAGCAGCGATGGAAGATTCCTCTGTTTGGGTCACTTCATCAGAACCAAGTCTAACAGGGACTATCCATAGGCAAGAAACGAACTTGTGATTGTGTTTTGAGAAGAAAAATCAGTCCCCTGGGTATCCGAAAGCGTAACGGTTCCATTGGTAGCGAGCTGCCCCTCTGTTGACTGGGTGGTTTTTGTGCACTGGGGTTCGCCAACTTTGGAGACGGCGACAGGACCATCTCCAGTGCATACCTGAGCAGGTGCATCCGGGAGGTCCTGAATTGGTTGCCAGGATGTTTCAGTCATTAACGCGAGCAGGGGTTCTATCAAGCTGACCTTGTCATTGGTTACAATCCTTCTTTTTCCGGTCCCCCATAAAGAATTTGCTCGATCTTCAAGTTTTTGCCATCCAGGGAGTTTTTGTACATCGTCCGATGCTAGGGCCAAGCGAAGGTTTCACAGGTCAACGTTAGTTTAAATGAGGAGAGGGAATCTCGTCGCTTACACAGATCAACACAGGAGCCAGCATCTCGCTTCTGCGCCGGGTGTGTATTGGGCTCGAGTTGGCCGAGCATCCTTCCAGAGGCATCGAAAGCCAGGAGTTTGTTGTTTGGTTCGTCGAATGCGATGCGCACGGTGCCGCTAGGGACTGAGTCAAGCGCAACAGCAGGGAACGGGCGTGCCAGGGAAATTAACGGGGTGGTGGTGAAGAAAGCAGCAACAACGGCGAGAAACTTCATGGCGAACATGGTGAAAAGGTGAAAAGGTGAAAAGAGTTGAAAAGGAGGGACAAAAAAGAGTTAAGTAGAGTAGATTTTCGAAGACCCGATGGCTAGCACCAGGAGGAAAGTGGCTGGGAGGAATGGTAAAACTGGTTGAACGAGCACATCACTTTATAGTTCTGTCTGTCGAGGTGCACGCATGGTACGATGAGTCTTCGAGTTGCCGTCGGTCGGTGTTTCCTTGTGAACTTGCATGGAGGGATCATGGTGGAGCAGATGATCACTGTTGATTTGGCCGAAGAAGTTGTGGTGGCATTGATGTTTCCTACGCATCATTGACGCATGTCAGAAGTCATCAGTACTCGGTGAGACGAGGTGAGACCCAACAAAGATGTACCACTGTATTCTCGCATGGTGTCGAAGATATCGTTGATTCTGATATGGATCGAGTATCATTTTCATGGAACGAGACTGGAATTCCGCACTTATCTAGAGTTCGAAGCATATGGTGAGTTGATCAAAGTAACAGGAGAGGACTCAGACTCACATGGTGGGTTGATTCAATCATCGACATCAGATCAGAAATGGTTGAAGGAAACGGGGCCGATGCAGAAGCTGAGAACATCTGACTAGATAGTCAGTATCATTAAAATATTACAACGATCAGAAGAACACACCTCGAACAACATGACTGATAGTCTCATCGTGACAGGAGTGGGTGGTAAGGGCACGAGTGGGGGAAATGGAATATTTGTGAGTGAATTAGAAAAGATTGGGAGAGAAAGACAAAGAACGGAAGACGATAAGGAGCGCACGGTGGTTCATCACCGAAAGATCAATAAACATGGGTTGAGGACGACAGGGAACAGGATCCGCCATCTAGAAAGCATGTGAAGGAGAGGACGTAGGTTAGCCCAGAATACGAAAACATGGTTGGGGCTTGCGCAAGTGGCATGATGACGCCCCACGACTACTGGTATGTGTCATTAAAATCTTGGAAGGGCACAAGACCGGTTATGCGGTTATGAGGCGGACCATCTTCACAACAACAACGATGATGCGTAGCGCAAAAGGCCAGGCCAAGTTTCTTGATGAGTCTTCTGGCCGGTGCTCATCATCATCTTCGTTCGTAACCAATGCTACGCCCGTCATTCTCGCCATCGTGACCAGCCACTCTGGGCCACGGAGGTAGGTGTGACACATACTCAAGTCCAACTGTATATCCTTGTGTTAGACAATGCAAAACGCGAACAAATGAAAAAGGCATACGCTGACTTACTCATATTCTGGCTCAGAGATCAACTGAAAATCCCGGAACGACTGAGAGTAGAGAACAGAGGATCGCGTTGAGGGTACCCTGTCTTCCTTGAAGCCAGTCCTCATTGTGGAGACGTACAGAATAGAACATCTTCAGTAAACCCTTCACTCGACAACGACACAACACAAAGTCACCGTAGCTTTCCTCTCCCTCTTTATTATTATTATTTAAGCGGGACCCCTCGGTCCCTAACGCATGAACGTAAGCGACCCAGACTCCAGACTCCAGACTCCAGATCAGGCATCAAAAAGACCGACGACGGGTTGGATTGAACGGATTCGTGAATTCGTAAATTCGTAAATTCGCAGGAGGATGCGCGTGGATGGAGGATACCGAGGGGATGACATTGAGAGGGAATTACGACTCGAGAGGAGGGGAGGAGGAGAGGAGGAGGGGAGGAGAGCAGCTTGAGGTGATTCCACGATGTTGACGGTGAATCGTGTCAGTGGGGCTAGGATAGGATAGGATAGGATAGTGCATGGGTATGACCGTTGACGAGTACGTAAGGTAACACTCAGGCCGTAGTGGGCACTGGGGGATGGGGATGGGGGATGGGGAGGTAGAAGCAGAAGAAGGTTGGACCGTTGGACTCTGGAGGAGGGCGGGGAAGACCTTGGGTTGCTTTAAGATTATACAACTGCGAAAAGAGATTGGCAGCGAATGATTCGCGTGGTTCGGTTTGAAAGTCGAACGTTGAAACGTTGAATACTTGAACGTTGATTACTTGAACGTTGAATGTTGACGATGAGGCTGAGGTGTCTAATCGGAGAGGGCGGCTGTGTGATGACGCATGATACGTGATAGGTGACGCGTGATGTTTGGATGCGAGGAGGGAGGGCGGGATGTAGGGAGAGAGGGAGGATGAGTACGTGACGGATGGATAGCTTCTTCCTCTCTTTGTGATTATAAGTTCTGAGCACAGAGAATGGGTCCGAAAGGTCGAAGGCTCAAGCACTCAAGCACTCAAGTACTCATCGACATCCTTGACTCGGAGCTTTCCAACCAAGCCATCGCCTTCCGTGTACGTTCGAGTAGATGTATGCATATTCTGCGTCTGTGTATCGTTCTGTGTCGAGGACGGAGGGAAGGGCAGGGGTCACATAGACTCATAGACTCATAGACGTGGCATGGTCGGGAATATGGGGAACGGGTGCGTTGACTCTTGAGGTACTTGGGGTGCGTTGAGGTACTCGGGGTGCGCTGTAGTAAGTAGTAGTAGTAGTAGGAGGATGGTTGGAGGGGGGGGGGTGTCTCTATGATGTGACGAGGGGGAGAGGTAAGCATATCAACGAAAGTTGGATAGGCGGACGCACTGTTCGATATTGATGTTAGATTGGGTAGTGTGATGCGTTCGATGAGTTGAGTCCACGTACGGGGCCTCAGAGTCATATGCTTCTTTCCAGCTCAAGACGCGCGGATGGGCAGCGAGGAGAGAGACTACGAAGTGGTGCGACGCAAAAGGAGTGCTAGCAAGAGGGTACAAGTTTGAGCGTCGGAAGGCGTTTGGATTTTTGAGCGGGGTGATGCTGATCAGCTGAAATTGAAGCTTGGAGCTCGATATATGATATGCGCATGTGATAGGGTAAGGAGGAGGAGAGGACGAGAGGAAGAGAGGAGCTGTGTAATAGTATTGAAGTGCATAACATTGGTTCGTCTCGCGTGGACCCGTGTAGGAAGCGAGTGGTTGATACTAATAGTGTAGGGAGGGAAGAGGAGCGTATGGGACACGGGTTTACTTATAAGATAGATCGAGCTTGGAGGTCCCAATCGAAGGGCGCAGGGAAGGGAAGGTTAACGGTCGACTTCAGTGAGGAGTGGGCGTTGCGTCGTGGTGCTTTGGAATTCTTCCCAAGCCATTTGCGAGTCCTATGTATGCTGTATACCGAGGTGGGTGAATATCGAGTTCGTCTTTCTGGAATCTGGGACTGGAGCCCGAGGGGATGGTCTGCCGTAGTATTAGGCGGGTTAACCGGGGTAGGGTTGTTGATTGGAAGACGTACGCTGTGGTACGTGCAGAGTATGACGAGAGCCGTGGAGTGATCAGAGTTGGGTGGGAGCTTGAAGTTGAGGCCATTGAGGCCTTGAGGGACGGAAGGGAGTCCTACTGCCACTGGATGGGGATGGAGGTCGGCGGCGTGAGGGAGCAAATCGAAGGAAATTTCACGAAGTCAAAGTCGGTTTACGCACCCTTGCCCATGTTGCATATCCTGGCCCGACGGTGGACGTGTCCATACACATAATTTTATTTCCTTGTAGCTCAAGACGCGAGAATGGTCGCGACGGGGATTCGAGGTCTTCTACTACTACGCGTCATGGTCGTGGTACTTCACAGTGATGTAAATCGAACCAGTGCACGGCTTGTGGAACGGAGAGTCATCGACATCTTGATGCTTGCAGACGGTCAGAGGAAAGGAACTCGAACCCGGCCCTGAAGCCGATGCTTCTCTCGATCGTGACGTCATCATCGGTTCGTTTCTTGCAAGTCCTCCAGCCGTCCAAATCTTTGCTACCCATCGCACAACACCTGGTCCTCGCTGTCTAATAATCTACTCGCTGCACTCTAAATCCCTGGTATGCTCTATACGCCTACGACACAACTCAAAGTCGAGGCAGCGTGAAAGCACCAACTTCACTGTAAACCTTGATGCATCTGATGTCTTTGTCTTTGTCTAGCAAATGCTCGAATCGAGGCTTCCCTTGATCTCTACAACGGACTCGAATCCACTCCTCCTTACACTGTAGAGTTTTCAAATTCTACGAGACGCATCACACACACTTCCAAAAAAACCTTCCAATCGTTTCCCTTTCCCTTTCCCTGGCTACGTGGCTAACCCGACATCCATCGACCCAATGGATACCCGTGGCAAACCTGCTGGGCCTTGCGCCAAGCTCCAACGTTGCCTCGGTCGAAATGACCTCCTTGACAGATCCTTGAACACGTTGTCGCTGTACGCTCCTCGTTTGCGTCGTTTCCCTGCCTCCATCCTCCAAGCTCCATCGTCCATCCTCTATCCTCAATCCTCCATCGACCATCCCCTAGGGCCCTATCCTCCATCGAGAATAACCGGCACCAAGAGCCATGTCTATCTTCCTATCTTCCTATGTGACTGCATCCAAGTTCACGGTGGCTCGTATCATGTATATGCGCGTACGATACAAACCAACAAGTTGAAGTAGAACGAATCAATGACAACACACTTGCAAGCCTGGCACCTTGTCAGTCTCACTAGGTGGTCCTTCCCTTCCCTTCTTGCAAAGTTACATAAATAAACGTTCCTGACTCGGAATCCTTCCCGAACAATACTCGAGCATACCAACGTCTAAGGTCTTCCTCCTCCTCCTCCTCCTCCTCCACCTCCAACACCTCCAACACCGTTCTCCAGGTACCTCCTTACTTGGGCAGGGTACGAGGTACTTATATGCAATCTCTTGTCGTTGTCGAGTTTTCACGACGAGCCTCCGAGTCTCTCACCTTCCCACAGCCTACAACCTAAGGAATGATTAATGATTAATGATTAATGACGCGGACGCCTTGATGTATACTCTACACTATAAGTACTCACAGGCTTCGGCTCGCCAAGGAGCACGGGTTGGAGGTCGCTTTGTGGTTGAACGTTGATGCATGATGTCGATGAGCAAGCGGGGCATTTGTTCTTACGAAATCGCTCGACTGGGGTGCTAGAGTAGACGTCGAGCAGACGATGAGGTGGACAAGTCCTGAACGAAGACAGTCAAGTCAGGATTCAGGAAGACGAAAGTGGTATGTTGACTCTTGAGGCTTACATACTTTATCAATCCCAAGGACCACAATACAATATACAATATACAATATACAAGATGCAATTTGGATGCAATATACAACATCCATCCATACGTCATCCTTCCATTCTCTCTTGCTTCTCTCTTCTCGTCTCTGCGCGAGCCCGTACCCCCGCGATAGAACCTGAATGGAATAGATCGGTTTGACCCTTCCTCAGACGTTGCTGGCGCTTCAAGGGGAAGGAAAAGTGCATGAGGATTGTAGTTGAAGTTGCGGCTAGCTGAGGAAGGGAGGATGGTGGTGGTACAGTGTACGTATCCCGTTGTCTTGCTCTAGGTCGTTGAACGTTGATGCATGATGAGCCAGAGCGGATAGGGTAGTAGTGAGATATATAGACATACAACTCACTCGGATGTCCTCGGTGAATTATTGAACGGCAGGACCCTTATGTCAATACCTTGCTTGTCCTGCTTCCCGTGACTCCGCTCTGCAGTGTACAATATCGTCAGGTTCGTCGAATCGCAGTATTCGAACGTTTTGAACCCTCATCCGGAGGATCATACCATCTGCGCTACGTACTTAACACACTGATTGCGACGTGAATCCAAACGAGAGCGCCGTAAGGATCATCCAAGATCAATCCAAGATGACATTAACTGGTTATCCACGCATTCGCATTCGCATTGAATTGCGAACCGCTCGACCTTGAATGCTGTCTTACATAGACGCTCAGACGTCGAGCAAATGAGGCGGAAAGTACCTAGACTAGCTAGGTTTAAGCGAGGTTTAAGCACTGGCAAGGTTGGTTGGGATTGGGAATTGGGAATCGGGAATCGGGAAAACGACGGTGGAACACTAAATCTCACTTTTCGAAAGTTGAAACTCGGATCAACGATGGTGATTCCCTTCTCTTGCGTCTCTACTCTATGCGTGCTACTCGTGCGCATCGACAATGATGAACCTTCGCAGGCGACGCGTTCCCCGGAGGCATATGACGATCGTGGTCGAGGGTGCAAATATGTAGACCTTGTTGGTGAAAGTTGAAGAGGAGACGGCGGCGGTCTGGTGCGTGGGCTCAAGGTTGCGATGTCCCTGTGGATGGTTGGCAACTCAGAGAAGTCGAATAGATTGAACTACTCACGTTATGCGGTTGACTGGTGAGAGGTCCTGTCCAAATACTTTGGATGTGTCTTCCTCCACTCTGGAAAGTCTGGGTACAATCATAATCGGGGTGGCGTTCAAGCTCGGACAACGTAGTTCGTCCACAGCGACGCCTTGAGCGTGGTGAAATGGTGACAAGGACGGAAGGGTTGTGGTGATCATGGAAGCCTGTGTCGAAGCCTCAAGCTTGAGTTAGGGCGAAAATTTTCCTGAATGAGGTTGGTTAGGATCCAGGAAAGCAGAAGTGGCACATTGGAGCTTACCAGATCAACGACTGAAATCTGTCCGTTCGCTGTGTTCTCTTCCTCTCTTGTTACCGACGATAGAACCGTTCATTTTTGTTCAGGACTTTGTTTATGGCGTCTTTCTTTCGGATGTACATGAGGACCAGAGTCAAGCAGAGGATTGAGGACCTTATATGTTTGGTACTGTTCCTGCTCATCGGTTATGAGTCAAGGCGAATCGAGTAGATTGTATTACTTACTCGAACTGATGTGGATGACGGGGCTCTGCTCTTCTGCTCCTGAATCAACTTCGACATCTGCTTTTCTTGCATGCGATCGTCATCGCATGTTCAAACCTTCAAACTCGAGCTTGAGTGTTCCGGGGTCACTATCTCAGGTTCGAAGCGGATTCGACATCGTACGTTCGTCCAAGGGTGACGCGTCGAGAGTTTGGTCGAAATCGAAAGAATGGCAGCGTCATCGTCGTTCAACTTCGTACCGTAGCCCATGTTCGAGGTTTGACAAGGTTTGGATTGCAACCGTCCGTTCTCAAGCCCACCCTGTCAAGCGGGCGACTGAGGATGCCGTTTATATTTAGACCCAAAAGACTTCGAAAGGATTCAGCAACTTACTAGATGAGAGGGTTGGTTGATGATGGGATTCTTGTCGAGACCTGGATCCTGCTTCTTGAGTACATCGTCATCGCGGCATCGCGGGGGTGCCCAAGCTGTGGTCGGTACAAAACTTGGGAGCACTTGTAGAAGCTAGTTCCGCAGCGTATCGACTGAGAGCCTCGTGAAGCGGTAGAAGGGAAGAGTCGTTGTCTGCGTCGTCAAAACCTGAATCGAGTTTGGAGCTTCAAGCTTCAAGTTTCAGGGTTCGCTTTCAAGGCTTGTGGGCGAGAGCGCGTCCGGGCTGGAATTGGAAGAGGGAGAAAGACGTGTAGAGTAAGAGAGTCACGAGGGGTTATGTGGGTGGGTCATCGGAGGAGACGAGGCCAAGCGTAGGTTCCTGTGGTGTCGTAACTTGGACAGAACCGTCGGATGCGGCGAAGGCAGAACTAACATGGATATTTGATGAATAGGCAGATGCATAATCGGCTGCGAGTTTCTCTTAGCTCGAAAACCGAACGAGAGTGGGTATCGACGAGGATGACGTACCCATAAGACACGACACCCGATTGATACCTCGTGAGCTCTTTCCTCTGGGGTCCTTAACTGTGACACCCGGAAATTTCCAAGCGAGCTATATTTCTCCTCGGTCGTTCTTTTAATCGTGTCGTCATTAGAAGTTCGCGAGGCCTGTATCATATGCACGTTCCGGTCAAATAGCCATGACCATCCGAAGCGGAAGAATGTAGGGCCGGGGAGAGTGGTGTATGCAGCCAACGGAATCTAGGGCAGCAATTGAGAGTCAAACTCAAGTCGAACTCCATGATTTCCAGAGGTATGAGGTACCGTATCTACACCGCACCAGACTGACCTTCAATCCAAGATCTTCGAGTTTCAACTGCGATTTTCACAGTAGCCTAGCCGGGGGCTAGGTTCTAGGAATTGGTAGGCGAGATAGGTTTGATCGGCTCTCCTTGGTTTGCTGGGTTGCGTAATGGGTATATTGGTGGTCTTGGTCGGTAGGGCGTGTAAAAAGCTAAAGCGCCGGCGTATTTCTATCTTTCTGTGAGCTTTCGTCGTGAGATTCGAGTCATATTGAGTGGATGACATTCGGGAGGACTGGGAGAGATAGGTTTAGCACTTGGCGCGGGGGTAGAGAGGGTGATGAAAGAGTCCATACAAGATAGCTGTGAGCTGAGCGGAGGATTGGCGCTTGGAGGAGGTTGACTGTGATGTTAGTGACGTTATGTAGCGTTGAGCTGATGAGCTGAGAAAGGTGCAGACGGTTAGGACTGAGGAAGGCGAAGGGGGTACATTGAAGCCTACCATATTAATGCGTCATCCACTGGACGTCGCTTCTCTCTCCCTTTCCTATACCTGTCCATGACTCCATTTGCCAACAAGAGAACCGCTTTTCTTTCTATGAGTGTATTGGCAGCGTTTTCCTTCATGCGCGTATGGGGAATGGAGTCAGAGGCGCGAGAGGGTGATGAACAGGGCGACGGGCGGCGGTCGTACATTTGGTACTGGTCCTGCACATCGTTAGTAACTCAGAGGCATCGAGTGGAATGAACCACTCACCATATGGCGTCGACTGGTGAAGGGACCTTTCTGCTACCCTTGGAATCTCTACGCTGATAAGTGAATCCCTTCGGCACAGGCGATCGACATTGTTTTGGAGAAATCAAGCCGTGTGCGTTTCCACACTGATGCAGGAAGCATACGATCGTGGCTCTGTTCCAAAGGGACGCGTTGAGCTTGAGACCTTAGGGATACGGATGAATGGACGCGTGGTCGTCGCAGATGAAGCTGCTATTCAAGCTTCGGATTCAATGTTTGCCTTCAAGCATGTCGTTTCGGTATTCGTGTGAGGCGGTGAGCCTGGGTTGTAGTGATGAACAACAAGATAGGCAGGAGAGTCGAGGGATATATATATATTATTGATATTCGACAAGTTCTTAGTTACGATATGTGTTCGATTAGGGTAAAGTGTTGATGGAAGCGGAGGTGCTCTGTGGGTTTATCTAGGTTTGAGAGGAGAGCGGAGAGGAGAGGAGCGAATAATACGCGCCTGAACTTCCTGTGCTACTCCCAACTGAGGCCACGCAGACACGAATGCATGTCGTCTTGCATCGTGGGGCATTAACGTTTTAACAGTGACTGTGGAATCTCTCCAGGAGAGATATCGCACCAAATTGAGCAGAGGATCTCTAGTAGATGTAGGCGGTCGACGCCGATGAGGTAAAGTCCCGAGGAATTGAGAGATTCTCTGCAAGGTGGGCTCGAGCGCGGTGGGTCATTTTCAGAGGGATGACGTACCTGTCCTGTACCAGGCTGAGACTCCTCAAGCAGACTGCGTTTCGAGCTTGATCATTGCATTGGGGGGTAGCTATTTTCAAGGCCTAAGGTGCATTCGTCATCGTCTTGCTCAGCTGGCGCGTCGGGTTCATTGGTGTTGCTGGATGGAGATGAGAGTTCCGGGGTTCCGGGTTTGATGACAGTCATGAGTAGCTCAACAGACGGGGGCGGATTGGCCAGTGGGATAGAGGAGGACTAGAACTTTAGAAGGTTGGTGAATCTACCAGACACCGTCCGTGGATGGGATGATGATCGTGAATCAACAAGTCAAGTTGACGCTTGTTTGCCTCCCATATCTTCCTTCCTCCCACCATGACCTCCGTCCAAATCGTCCAACGAAGCCTACACATCCTGTCATTTCTTTTCTCCCTTCCTTTCCAACGTGATTAAAGGTGAGATTTTGATCACTTTTCGAGGCATACACCATCTAATCCTTCTCGAATAGCGCGATCTCAAAGTTGCGTCTCGAAACCGGAGACAAGGTCCCTATGGACATGATGGGATAGGCTCGACGCACCAGAATACATTGGTCTCGACGAAGACTTCGTCTCTGAGCTCGACGCCTACGAGATTGGGAGAAATAAGTATGGGTATCGAGTTGGCTAATGGCTAGCCGTCATGGCCTACCTTTGGGCTTGGTTTGACGGGTTCTGGAAGGTATGTCACGTCGTTTGCTTCGATTTAGTTAGAATCTCACTTTCCCGCAGTATAGTCATCTTCAACGACGCGTTCAGGACGTGTTTTGTGCACCCTGACGTCGTTCTGTCGCGTTTTCCAGGCCTGGTATGTCTTTTCGGCGCGATTCCTGTTATCCGTTGCACTGATTCATTTTGCAGAATTCGAACATGATCCACCCTCTTCCAAATGAGCCCAACGACTTGGAATATCCCTAGAAAGGTGTCGATACCCTGCACCCTTCTCTGGAACACGCAACGACTAACGCCTTCTCAAATGGCGCGCTCGATGGGTACCTACACAAAACTGCAGACCAGCTCTCTATGGACGCAGCGAAGGACATAAAAAGATCCCGATGAAGACTGTCCTGTCAAGATTGATGGGTATGAAACAGATGGAGGTCGGGACGAGGGATCAGGTTGGAGGGGTTGGCTTTTTTCCGTGCTTGTTCTCGAGGATTTGGGGAGGTAAGTCGCACCGTTTCGTTCGATGCCAGTGTGAATTCACTCAATATTGATCCTTCTAGCTTGAATGACGCGTTTTCGTCGCGTTTCATCCCCGATGCATTGCGTGCCATCTTCCCGTTCCTGGTGCGTGTTTCTAGCTCCGTTATACCCTCTGATATCCTGACTCGTTTGGCAGTACTCGACCACGATTTACCCTCTACCAGCCGTCCTTTATGTGCTGGAATATCCGTATAAAGGTGTTTGCACCTCGAATCTGTCGAACTCTCCTTTCCTAGGTGAGCTTTTGCATTTCATCCGAGACTCTGTAATGCGATCTATCAGACTGCAGTCAGAAACTACCTCAACGCCTACGCCCACAAAATACCTATCCTCCTGGACGAACCGCGAAGACCTTGTGCATCAAAACTCTAGCAACGCCTATTGATCACCAAGAGGAGCGTGCAGGTAGACTGCTAGGCAGAAACGGTCACGCTCGGAAGAGAAGAATGAACGCTAAGAGGACGGTCCTGATGGTCGAAGGCCCACAGGATCCACGTTTTACTTGAATGGTAAGGTTTGTCCGTGATTTTCCATAGTGATTTTGCCAAACGAGCGTCACAGATTCGGGACATCGATGGGAAACAAGCGAACGACAAGCCAAGTCAACAAGACCGTTACCGGGGGTCCTACCATACGACGGAGAAAGAAGGGTGTACGGAGGAAGAGAAACACTTCCCTCTTCTCTTGAAGGTATGTCCCCTCGTCTCTTCCTCTGCCACTTCTTTCTTACCACTTGCGACAGCAACGTCAACCATCCATACCATCATAGCATCCAACCCTTCTACCTCGAATGCAAATCAACTCCCTGAGCGTTTATGTAATGACGTGCCTAACCACCGCGTCGAACTCAACAGGGACGTGTATACTTTGTAACCTCGAGTTTTCACCGTCGAGAACTAGTGCAAGGGGGGGAAGAGTATTCTCGACGATGCTCTGTGCCCTGGCTTCGACTCCAGAGCGGAACGTGAGGTTCGTATGGGGGTGGTCGTTGTAATGGGTACGATTTTTTTTTTAAATTCCTTCCATCTGCTGCGTGATCTGAAGGATGTTCCAGGTCTAGTCTCGCCTCTCAGGTGCCTGCTGTCCCTAGCTCTGCCGATGGTATTTGGGACGGCGAGTTATGCTGCGCGTGCACAACCAAGGTGAAGACATCTCCGAATTCCCCAAGTACCCCAACCCTCGACATTCTTTGAAGACATACTACTGACTCAAGAAGGGATCGCCGTTAAACGTTACAATGTCGTCGATGTCAAGGGTTATACAGGTACGCCTTCGTCTTTCTACGCTTCGAAGTCTCATTTATGTTCAGCAGTGGGAATTACACGGTCAAGGGAGCATCTACATAGTCAAGCCTATGCTAATCAAGCAGAATACCTGCCAACGGATCGACACCCCGAGCTACGCAACGACTATGGGCAAACCCGCCTCGAAGACAGAATTCGATGTCAACCAAGACGAACTCAAGAACCAACAGGCGCACGACCTCACCTAGGAAAGTCCTCGAACTTGCCGGCTCAACGACCACGGCTCCTGTGCCGGGTGGGGGACTGAACGAAACGTCTGAAGGATGTGTTTCCCTTCGAGGTCCTCTCCGTTGGCGTCGTATCTTGTATCAATCCGAAACCGGCCCCGTTATCCGTACGACCCCACGCTTCGACGTCCCTCCAATCACCGCATACCTATTCTGGTGGTGAGTGCCTTGCTTCCAGGCGCTGCTTGCTCTTGTTTACCTGGATCCATCTCGAAATCTTCCCATCGCCCCCCAGCTTTCCTTTCCTCATGCCTACATCTACGGTGCTCAAGCGTCGTAGAGCTGTGCATCATCGCGTACATCGATGGCCATGGAACTCCACATCTACGGTGCTTAAGCGTCGTAGAGCCGGATTCTCCGTGGTGCGTCCCGTCGATCGTCGTGGATTATGGTTTCGGTATATTTTGGGGGTGGTTTTTGTTGGG
>BEWF01000160.1:0-24955 GCA_002583695.1 Pleurotus salmoneostramineus
GCATAATGCCCTAACAGCCAGAAAGTTGAAGTGAAGGGGTTCTGAAAGAAGAGCCACCGACTCACCTATCATGGCGTGTAAAATCGCCATGCCAAGTTCCCGTGGTCCACGCGCATCACGCAGGGGTCGTTCACGCATCTTGAAAAAAATGTGGCGATGGAGCCGCACCTCGGGTTTCTGACCAGTCCCAGAATCTAAGACATTCCAAGGTAAAGCATCGGGCATTCTTGAAGCTGGAAGTAGTCGGGAAGCGAGCCTGAGCGTGGAAAGGGCGGAGATACTGATACGGATACATGAGGCTCCGACTCTCAACGAAGGTGGGATGAAGGTGGGATGACAGCCTTAGACATGAAAGTATATTAATTTGCTGAGACCGCGAAGGCGACGGTTGGGGGGGCACTGTTCGTTCTGTCGTTCTGCTCCTCCATGAAGACTCATCAGGCAGAAGAGCGAAGGTTCGTGGGGTGTTTAAGTTCGAGCCAACTTGTACTTGAATACCCGCGCCATTAAAGCGTCCGACTCTATAAATGGTCACGACTACTTGTTGAAGCCAACGCAGGACGAAAGAGTCGCCATCAAAGCTAAGGTAGTACTTTCCCCAACGTGACATCATTCTAACGACAGCTCCGTCTACCATGCCTTATGCAAGAAACTTGCGCTGATTGTGCAAGAGCATGAAGCCTTAGCACGGGCGCGAAGATCACACTCGAAAGAGCGTCCGTCGGTCGCACCGCTAGATAAAGATGATGTTAGACTAATTTTGCGGAAATCAGGTTCTGTCATTGACAACATCCTGCCGCCTTCGCATCGGGAGGCTACTGTCCCGCGGGGCCGGGGCCGTGACCTATGCATGTCCTGCGCCGCGTGAGCTTCGCGAAATTGTCTCTACCCTCAGCGACACGAACACGTGCTACTCAATGGCACGAATCCTCCAGTCCGGAGACCACATACGGCAACGATACGGAGGGATCTTCGTGTTCACTTACCCTGTTGATGCATTTATGATACTTGAGCGTTTTCAGAGGCTATCTTAAAATGCCCATGAAGCAATGAGACATCGGACGTCGTTGGCATGAAAAGTTTGTGAGAAGTGGTACGGAACTGATATAGGAATCCTTCTGTGTAGAGACAGTACAGTCTTGCATTTTGATGTCCCACATGAAGCAAAACGAGGGCATCAACCGTGACATGAATCCCAAGAAACAAAAACCGCAGATTGACAAATGAATTTGCCCAAGACCAAGTCATTTCAGGGGTCCCCTGTAATGCTCGTTTTGGGCACAAATCACGTGAAATGAACCCTTTGCCTCATGGTTGAACGTTGTTAACCCGACTTCATCGACGACGACGACAACGACGACACGGCCTTTGCCATCGAGCGTGGCAGCCATGGCCATTGATTCTCCCCCGGCACTCCAGGAAGCCACATCAAACTCTACGTCCGTCTGGCAACACGACTTGGAGAGCCTTTTCCACCACGCCAAAGACCGTTTCCCCGATGTTGTTTGGGAGCTCGCTGCAGACGACGAGGGCAGCAAGGCCGCCGACGAGGTCTGGGGACATAAAGGTATTGGCTTCTGCAATGTATCTCGACGACGTCGCTAATCTGTGCTAGCTATCGTCTATGCTCGTGCCCCACCAAGTTTTCAGAATCGTTACTTCTCATTGCGACCAGGCGGTGTATCTTCGCCATCACCATACGCACAGTCGCCGAATGGTGCTTATCCTACTACATCGGCACTTTCTCTATCGCTTGGCCTCGAGATACCCGGCGTTCCGAGGTCCCCTTCACCATTTCGCACAGGCTCGCCTGCTCCGTCCAATGCACCTGGAACAGTCCTCCGTCTGAGCACTTCAATAAACCCGACCCTCTTTTCAAATGAGCTCGAGTATCTCTATACAGGAAAGGGGATTGGCGAAGCTTTCGAGTTTCTTTTCGATAGCACCGAGGCTAGGGAAGAGGGAGACGCGGAGGAGGTTCGCATGGACAAGCTGCGAAAAGATCTCGTCTTCATGTGGCGTTCACGGCTTTACTCGGATGTGCGCATCTCACTTACTGGATCCTTTTCGTCGCACCACGAAGATACCACGGCCGTGTTTTCCTCCCATCGTTTCGTGCTCATTTCGCGATCATCCTACTTTTACAATGCATTGATGTCCTGGTCGAATCCATCAAAACATCTCTCAGGCGAACCGGCCACAATAACTCTCCCTTCTCCTCCATTTACACCGGCTTCTCTTCATTTCACTCTTGGGTTCATTTATACGGGAACTTTGGTTTTTTCTCATCGGTCTTATGACATGGATACGGCATTTCACATCATGCGTTCGGCTACCTACCTCTCCATTCAAACCCTCTACGATGAAGTTCAAGCTCGCATCGTCCAAGAGATGATGCACGGCCTGTTCCACGCGTTCCTCGAATTTTCCGAATACGAGCGGCTGACAAATGGCAAGTGGGGTACGGGTGGATGTAGATGCCGTCAATGCGCTCGTAGGGCTCCTAGAGTCCTTGAATTCGCGCTCGCTGACGATGTCAAGAACCCGCACCTCGAGCGTGGCTCACGTAGAGCGCTTGTAGGTCTCTTTGGGGAAGGCTGGTGCACCACTGAATTCGCAGCGCTTCCTCAACGTTTGCGAGACACTGCACTTAAAGGTGTCGGTAAACGGACTACCCCATCGAATGCCCTCGCTCTGCTGTATGCCGCAGAGCATGCGATCATCAAGCTCGGCCCTGTCATCGATGCATGGGCGGACATTGTCAGGGAGATGATTTATAGTGCGAGGAAGGTGATAGATGATTGCTTGGCTAGCAAGGCGGACGAGTGCTTTGCTCAGCAAGACTGGATGGATATGATGGAAAATGATGGGGTGAGGTTTGAGGATGGAGAACGTGTCGAATGGATCATGGCTGCTATCAAGCGTGGGGTGAACGATAAGAATGCTGCACCTCTTTACCAGGCAAGTGACATCATATCCATTGGGCTCATATTAACTGCTAACCGACTTCGCAGACCCTGGTTTCAGCTGTCTTACTCGCCCTGCATCCGACGGAACCTGATCAACCAATGCTCTCGGATACGTCACACATAAGAGTCCAGGTCGATGAAACTCGTATGGATGTTCTTCGATACATCAAGAAACGCTGGTTATCTATTCGACAAGAAGGTGGCTTTGACCAGCTGGACGGATGGGCGTTGAAGGAAATTGCCGACGAGCTCGATGTCGCTGTTGACGATCTCAACACCCCTGCCCAACGTAATACCATGCTGAGGCATAGTATGCGTCCTAAATTGGAGCAGGAGAGCGACACCGGAAGTATGCATTCCCTCCGGGCGAGTGTACTCAACGGTAAATCTCCAACAACCACGAAACGCACGACACCATCCGTCCATCGAGGCCCTTCATCTTCGGCGGCCTCAGTCCGCTCTGTGGCACGCAGTACTGTTTCGAGGTTGACAGTAGATCCCAACGCTACTGTCAGACCCAAGAAGATTGATCCTCGACCAGACTCAAAGCTTACACCACCGAACGAGGATATCATACCCCCTCCTACTCCTCGGACTCCTCGCACAGACATTACTGTTTCTGAGGACGGTGATGACAACATGTCGGATAGTTCTGTCTCCATGGCCCCTGGCCCCGTTGCTAAAACGCTTGTACGGCCACTGTCGCCCATGTCTAGGCGGAGCGTCCTTTCACGAACCAATGTCAACTCTGACCTTAGGCCCAAATCTTCAGCATCGTCGATTCGTACAAGAACGTCCACCGTAGCTTCCTCTAGGGCTTCGGCTGGCCCATCCAACCTGCGTCCCGCCAGACCCACTTCGAGTCTATCTACTGCGACCACTACCGCTAGCGATGGGTCTGGAACGTTCAAAACTGCGAACACTGCTGTTTCGGTTTCTTCTCGTTCGAGGAGGACGTCGAATGCATCTACATTATCTACTGTCAGTGTGAAGACTACTGGTTCCACCGCAACGTCTCCGAGATCGAGGCGGACATCTGTGGCCTCTACGGTATCTACGGTATCGACAACGCCGTCGCGTCCGGTTCGACGTCCACCTGTTCCTTCGCTCGATCCAAACAAGCTCAGTCCTTCCGCTGCGAAACGTCCGCCTTCCATTGCGCCATCTGTGCGATCTACCATTTCAACGCGCTCTGTTTCAACGAGGTCGGTGGCATCCACCGTATCGACGGTTTCTTCAAAGAAACCCACAACTATCGTGAGGAAAACGTCCTCGCAGGTTGGGACGCCCAAGGCTCCTTTGTCGCCTGCAAGGAGCAATGGTCAACTGGCTTCTTCCGCATCATCCATTCGGACGGTTTCTTCTAAGGGCAAGGGCAAGGCCAAAGCTGCTCCCGTGGCTGCAGAGCATAAGAAGTCGGATAGTACGAAGTCGGCCAGCAGTGTTGCTACTCTCAAGCGGAAGGGATCTTCGGATACGATTACTGCCAGCGTTTCTGCTGCTCCGTCTCCTAGGAATTCGGCACCAGGTGATCCTCTTCCATCTCCTAAACCTTCAGCGTCGCCACAGTTATTACCACCGGTCACCGCTCCCCGTGGCGACACATTGGATATCGGCATCCCGTGCATCATATCCTCGAAGCGAAAACGGTTCAAGGCCTATGCACGATACATAGGCGAAGTCGAGGGCGAGCTTGGGCCGTGGGTCGGTGTTGAGGTACCCCTTGGAGAGAATTGGGAAGATGAAATGGAGCAGACTGACGGCGTCAATGGGCGTCAGTGGCATGATGGTACTTGGGGTGGGATTAAGTACTTTGAGATTAGTGGAAGTGGGAATAGTGGTTCTGAGTGGGAGTATGGGGATGATCGAGCGTCGCGTCGACGAAGGCTTGATGTGATGGGAGGGAGCGGGATGTATGGAACGGTGAAAGATAAAGGTTTCCTCAAACGCGAAGGAGACCAGCTCAGTATCGACCGTGCTAAGAGGTTTAGGAGCGCGTCGCCTGCTACCTCGGATCTTTCGAGCACCGAGTCGAGAGGCTTGTTCGTCCGTCCGCAACAAGTGCTGTATGTTATGGACGCCGTCGGTTAGAACAATTCGTATATTTCAAGTGGATCCGGGATTTTTCTTTCTCTCCAGGTTTCTTTTACTTACTGGCCATCATGCTTTCGACCATGCTTTTTAGTATACCTTCCCCTGCCACCACGCTCGTTAATTGTATCCATACTTACCTACTTACTCCACGTTCATTCATATTCAACTACTTAGTTACCAGTACTCAATCGACACGATTCTCAGCTTCCGCGTAGTCTTTTTAACTAATGGAGCCCCCTCGCTTAGACTCGACGTCCATCACATGAACCTTTCAGACTTGTTTCGGACCTAAGTAGCTTTGTCTAAACTACCATGAATTAACACGAATCCTCACAACCTCAGCTGCAACCCCAACAAGTTCTGCCACCTTCTGAAATTTCTTCTGTTCTGTCTCTAGGCCATTCAAGTTCGTGATCCCATACCCACGGAGATAATCATCTGCCTGCGCTGCAGTGAGGGTGGTAATTGCGGCAAGATTTTTCAAAGCCGGGAGATTCTCGGGTGGCATACTGCCATTGACGAAGGGTATAATCTCATATTCCATGAAGTCACCGATGAAGCGTGACCCATTCATAGCCTGCAGTGGTGGTTAGAATGAGACATAGAGATTGCTCAGGCCTTACTTTCAACGCTAAGCAAGACGCTTTGTGGCTTTCCTGCCTGAGCTCATTCATCCTCTGGGTAAGGCGTTGTTCAGATTGTTCAATCATTTGAGTAAGGCGTTGTTCCATCTGCATGAATGCGGCATTGGCGGGCGCTGAGGAGCCTTCAACTTGGTGTTGGGTCGAATAGGAGGGTGAACATACCTGGTAAATCAGCGTGTGCTACGACTTGCTGCTGGGCCATTGTTTCGATGGTGACTAGTGAGATAGTGAACGCTGCTGAGCGCTGAACGTGAACGTTGAACGTTTGAACGTTTGAACGTGCGCGTGACAGCTAAGTGCAAAATTCTAGACAATTTTTCGCCGAGTTGACACAATTCGGACTTTCAAGAATTTCGCAGACCGCGCGGGGGCTTGCCAGCCTCCTGAATGCTGACTGTGAAAATGCTGCTCCCGCCCCCCAAAAGTGTCAACTCAGACACAAACCCAGCCGAAGTCCGAACTGTGTCAATTCGGGAAAAAGTGTCTAGAATTTTGCACTTAGCTGGAACACTGAACGATCCGCGGACTGAAGGTTAATTATAGGGGTTGGAGGGGTTGAAACCAAATAACGCCAAATCAGGGTCTCGTGATGCCCCAAGCGCGCCGCCCCCGCGGCCCCCCGGTCGTCTCGACTCTCCTCAGTGTTCTCCCATGTACCTCGACACAGGTGCACAAAACTTCCTCGTACCGGGCAAAGTGCCTGGGCTGATCATCAAAATTACAGCGAACCTCACCGAAAAACACGGTCACGGACTTGCTGCAGTCGAGTGCAAGTCGAGTGTCCGAATGCTGGTACCTACCCGCATCGCGTCTAGTGATTACTGGCCGGCCAGATAGGCTTCATGGGCAGACTAACGAGGTACGTATCATTACGTATCTCTCTCCTTGGCGCATGTTCGTTGATATTTGATAGCGTAGACTGCAACCACCGTCGAAAAGTCGAGAGGTGATAGATATAGATACTAACACGCAAAGGTGCCTAATAACTCGCTTTGCCGTTGAACTCTTGAACTTACTAACCCCTTCATTATAGAGCCCGCACCTCTACAACCAGTATCCGCGTCCGCCAGATGATCGCGACGGGCATTACGACAACCACGTGTGCTCCGTGCCCCAGCTGGATGGATGGTCATTGAAGGAAATTGCTGACGGACTCCATGTCAGTGTTGATGAGTTGAACGGTCCCGCTCAACGTAAAACGATGCTGAGGTATAGTGTGCGCGTCCCAAAATGGAGCAAGCTGAGAGTCATACTGGGTAGATCTGCAACAACTACGAAACGCACGACTGCTTTTGTTGATCGGGGTCCTTCAGCTTCGGCGGCCTCAGTCGGGGCAGTACTGTCTCGAGGTTGACTGTAGATCCCAACGCCACTACCAGACATCGAGGACATCATACCCTCTGGACAACATGTCGAATGGCTCTGTCTCCATGGCCGGTCCATCGAGGCCTACCTCAAGTCCATCTACTGCAATCACGACCGCGAGCGATGGCTCAGGAACGTTCAACGTCGCGGACACCGTTGCTTCTCTCATTCCAGGAGGACATCGAATGCCTCTACATACATTATTTACTGTCCGTGCTAGGACTACTAGTTCTACCGCAACATCTCCCAGATCATGGTGGACATCCATAGCCTTTACGGTTTCGACGGTATCGACAACACCGTGGCGTCCGCTTCGACGCCCACCTGTTCATTCATTTGGTACGAACACGCTTAGCACTTCAACGGCGAAACGCCCGCCTTCCATCGCACCATCCGTTCCATCTCGCATTTCGACGCGGTCTGTTTCCACGAGATCGGTGGCGTTTCCTCGAAGAAACCCACTATCATCGTTCGGAAGCAGGCCTCACAGGTTGGGATGCCTGAAGCTCCAGCAATGGCCAACCAGCTTCGTTTACATCGTCCATTCGGATGCTCTCTTTCAAGGGGAAGGGCAATCCACCGGTGACCAGTCCCCGCGGCGATAAGTACGTCGGATATTGGAATTCCATGCATCATCTCCTCCAAGCAAAAACGGCTCAAAGCCTATGTGGTGAAGTTGAGGGCGAGCTTGGGCCATGGGTCGGTGTTGAGGAAGAAGAGATGGAGCAGAGTGATGGGGTCAACGGGCGGCAGTGGCATGAGTCAGAGTCATGGGAGCGAGGACGACATCGACCTCTTGTGTTTGACCCCTTTGAACAGACGAAGGCCCTGTTGTAGGAGCCAACAGCGATCAGTAGATGTCACGTAGTCATGATGGTAAGGAATCGGTTGGGAATCGGGCATTTTTATCGCAGTCGCCATCAACGTCATCTGTCTTTATCGCGCTTATGTCTGCCAACTTACTGTGGAACTTTCCCCATATCTCTTTACTCTATGCTTACTTTATATCACTCTAGATTTCCTCTCATTTTCGATGAAGGGAGAGCCAGAGCAGAGCGAGGCAAATCTTGGTATACTACAACAGGGCACAAGCAAGGGAAAGTTGAAGACAGCTCAAATATTGAAACGAATCCTGACAGCTTCAAATGAGACACCAATGAATTCAGCTATCTTCTGACGTTTCCTCATCGCCGAATCGCCATTCGCGGTTGCGATCCCATACCCTTGAAGGTAACTGGTTGTCTGGTGTCCAGTGAGGTTGGTAATTGTGAGAAGATTTGTCAGGGCCGGGAGATTGGCGGGTGGCATCGCCCCATTGATGAAGGGCATAATCTCATAGCTCTGAGTGGTACCATCAGAGCGTAATACATTCAGAGCCTGCAGTGGTGGTCAGAATGAGATACAGATATTGCCTAGGTCTTACCTTCAACGCTGAACGAGACGCTGTGCGGACTTCATCTCTAAGACCATTGACTTCATCTCTAAGACCATTGACTTCATTTCTAACGGCATTGACTTCATTTCTAACGGCATTGACTTCATTTCTACCGGCATTGACTTCATTTCTAACGGCATTTATCGTTTGGGTAAGGCGTTCTTCTGCGTCTTGAGTTGCCTGGGTAAGACGCTGCTCCATCGCCTGCAACATCTCCGCGAACGCGGCGTTGGCGGGTGCTAAGGAGCATTCAACTTGGTGTTGGGTCGAGCAGGAGGGTGAAGATACCTGGAATATCATTGTGTGCCACGAACGTGGCTAACTTGATTGCGCGGGCTTTGGCGTTCATAGCTTCATCGGATGGAACATGCTGGGGGTCATCAACAGGGAGCCCTGGAACATCACAGTAACTTTTGTGGGTAATAGCGGTATTGACGATGCAGATATCTAGCTCACCAGCGTAAAGACGGAGCATCGACGCATGGAGATCGGCGTTGCTGAAGTTAGTGAGATCACCAAGAGGCTCAACGAGAGCTGGCTGCTGGGCCATTGTTTCGGTGGTGGATTGGTGGCGAACTTGTGGCGAACGCGTTCACGTCTGACTCTCAAGGCCGCAACCAAAGTTACCAAACAGCATCAAACTATGATCTCGTGACACTTTGGCAAGCGCGTCGTCTCACCAGTGAGACAGTACCTAGACGAGCCGCACAAAACCTGCAAAGCGTCTGGACTGATCATCAATAACACAGTGGACCTCGTCGAAAAACTCGGCCACGAACATGCTGCGGTCGAGTGTCTGAATGCTGGTACGCCAGTTGACGTCGCATCATCGTGGACGAGACGTTCCAGTGATTTACTGGCCCGCCAGATAGGCTTCATGGGCAGACTAACGAGGCACGTATCATTGTGTGTCTATTTCCTTGGCGCGTTGGTTGACAGTTGATCTCGCAGACCGAGTTAGACCTCGCGCAGGCAGTTTCACTTTCGATAGTCTGACCTACCCCGACTTGGGCAGCCACTGCCGAGGTGATAGTACACGACGTGATATTTCGCTTCGACATTGAATTTACTAACACCCTCGTTAGAGCCCGCGTCTGCCAGGCAATGTCAACCATGTGGATCCTGTGCCCCCGCTGGATGGATGGGCATCGAAGGAAATCGCTGCCGCACTTGATGTCGGTGTTGAACGTTGATGTCCTGCTCAACGTCACACGATGCTGAGGCATGGTGTGCGTCCCAACTGGAGCAGGAGAGCGATCCTTTAAGGTTACCTTCCCTTCGAGCGAGTGTATTCGGTGGTAGATCTCCGACAACTACGAAACGCACGACTCTCCATCCGTCAATCGAGGCCATTCGTTCAAAACTGCGAAGACTGCGGTTTCGTCTCGTTCTAGGAGGACGTCGAATGCCTCTACGTTATCGACGTTATCTACTGTCAGTGTTAGGACTACTAGTCCTACCACAACATCTCCTAGGTCAAGGCGGACAGCCATGCCCTCTACGGTTTGGACGGTTTCAACAACACCGTCACGTCCAGTTCGACGACGTCCCCCTCTTCCTTCGCTCGATTCGAAGAAGCTCAACCCTCCAAGCTTCAACTGCATAACGCCCGCCTTCCATCGTGCCATCCGTTCGATCTACCATTTCAACGCGGTCTGTTTCATCGAGATCGGTGGCATCCACCATATCAACAGTGTCACCAAGAAACCCATCCCGTCGTTTGGAAACCGTTTCGCAGCCCAAAGCTCTTTTGTCGCCTGCATGGGGCAAAGGTCAATTGGCTTCTTTTGCATCGTCCATTTGAACGGTCTCTTCCAAGGGGAAGGGAAAGCCTATGCACGTCATATCGGAGAAGTTGAGGGCGAGCTTGGCCGGTGTCGAGGCACCCCTAGGAGAGAACTAGGAAGATGAATGGAGCAGACTGATGGCTTCAATGGGCGTCAACGGCATGTTACTTGGAGTGGGATCAAGTTTTTTGATATTAGCGGTGGGAATACTGGTTCTAAGTCTGAGTATGGGCCGATTAAGCGTCGCGTCGACGGAGGCTTGAGGGAATGGGGTGTATGGGACGTGAAAGTCAAAGGAGCCCTCAAACGTGGAGACCAACTTAGTATCACCCGCGCAAAGAGGTTCAGAAGAGGTTCAGGAGCGCGTCGCCTCAGATCTTTCAAGCACCGAGCCCAGAGGCTTATCTGTCCGTCCACACATAACAAGTGTTGTATGTTATGGACGCCGTCGGCTAGGACAACTCGTATGTCAAGTGGATCTGGATTTTCGCTTTCTTTACTTACTGGCCGCATTTTGCTTTCGACCCTGCTTTTTAGTATACCTTCCTCTGCCAGCTCCTTAATTGTACGCATAACTTCCCTACTCACTCTACATTCGTTCAAATTCAACTAGCTACTGGTATCTACTGGCTAATGATGACTTGTCGACTTACCAAGCTTTACCAAGGTAGCGACATCTCGAGAAGCTTCCAGGCGGACCTGACGAGCCCCTTTTAGTACTTTTGTTGAACACCTTCATTCTCTAAACCGCCAGCCATGTCGAACCTACCAATTTTCCGCCAATTCCACAAGAACCCTTCTGCTGAGGAAACTATCGCACTCAACGCAGCCATCCAGCTCAATAATAGAGCTTTAGCTGCGTCTAATGCTGGTGACTTTGACCTCGCGGAGCGGCTACACCTTGAAGCTCTCCAGAAAAAACTATCTGCGTTCGGACCTGATGCTATCACGACTGCGTTGACGTGGAATGCTCTGGGAGAACTGTATTTGGAGATGGGAAAGCTCAAGCAAGCGAAGGAAAACTTGACGCTAGCTTTGCATGTCAGGCAAAAGACGGGACCTCCTTTGGATCTTGCTGTCACTCGGGACAATTTGGGGAGATATTATGAGGTACAGGGTGATATGAAGAAGAGTCGGGAAGAAAGGATGGCGGGGAAGGCTAAGGGTGAGATGATATGTTCGAACTACAAGGTAAGCATTGCGTCGACCTCCTCTTTGTCAACTTTTTCGCCGAACCGCGTTGAATTAGTGCCCCGGTCAATTCTATCAGCTCTCTCAGTTGAAGATGTGCGGGCGATGCAAGGTGATATCTTTACTACTGATTGTCGATCCAGCCTCCCCGCTGACAGGCATTCGACTACCCAGGCCGCGTTTTATTGCTCGAAAGCATGCCAGGTAGGTCGTAAAAGCCCTGATAAAAAACAACTTCTGACGGAAAGACTGACTTACAGACCACTGATTGGAAAAGGAGACATAGAGGCTACTGCAGGGCTCCAGACGCCGACTAGGTTCAAGTCACTTGCAGTTGAACCAGTCGGGCGAACTGAGGCCCTCAATGTCTCTCAAGCTCACGTTTCCCTATGATATTTCTCATAATCTCACATTGTATGTATATGTCATTTATAACGCTAATCTCTAGTCAAGTCATCCCTCCAATGGGCATGGCTGGTACCTGGTTATGGCATCCATCTGCAGGACCTCACGATGTTGCGACCCCGTAAACTGAACAATTGACGAAACTCTTGGCATCATACGTGTTTATGCGACGCACTTTGCGACCTTTGGACAGTCCCTTTGAATGGCCTTGAATCCCCGTCGCATACCAGCGACAGACACAATGAAGATCTCACTAGGTGCGCCGCAATGATCTAGCAACTCAGATTAGGTTGGTTAGTGAAACTTGAAGCTTGACATCTCAGTCTTGTCAGGCCTGGTCCTTTGTCGTCATAGTCTGCCATTTCGACCCGCCGCTGCCAAAGAGCGCCAATCTCGCAAATTCCAATTTTTTGAACGCTAACAATGATTAGAGACATGTTTCAAATGAAGACCCTGGTACTCAGAACCTATAAATCGGCCGGGCAGGCCTTCATTCTCGCCCCATGGCCTACGCATTCCCACAAATCCATATCAATCCTTCTCCATCGCAAGTGTCCGCGATTGGGACATCGACTGAGCTCAACAACAGAGCTTTAGCCGCCTCTAATGCCGGTCAACTCGACCTTGCTGAAGAGCTGTATCAGGAAGCCCTCGGACAGAGATTGACAGAATTCAGCCCAGATTCCCTCACCACCTCGACGACGCGAAATGCTCTCGGGGAGCTGTATCTAAAAATGGGAAGACTCGAGGAAGCGCGTCCAATTACGATGTGAGTTTACGTTCTCGTATATTTGTTCATCTCATTTACCGTTCATTTTCTTTCTAGTGTCCAGCCACCGCGACTCAACTCTACAACATATCCAATTTGAAACAATGTTCGCAATGCAAGGTATGCCTAAACGAGGTTGTCTTTGGTTTTCTCCCGTTCGCTTACAGGCGTACGACGTTTAGGCTGCATTTTATTGCTCGCAAACTTGCCAGGTGCGTCTAGATTACTTATTTGTTTGTTCTTAGTCACTGACGCCTTCGTAGACTGTCGACTGGAAGGGGAGGCATAAGAAATATTGTAAACCCGAGGGCAACTGAAGCAATCCTTGATCAGGTCACTTATCTGGTAGTATCGCTAATTGTACAGTAAGGTATAACAACGCAACGATTCCTTTTGCCTCCAACACCCGTCGGGCCAACGCAAGCTGCTTCTGAGCTTCTGCACGAAGGGCCTCGGTTTCCCCGTGTCATCATCCATGGTTCTGTTTCATCGTTGCCATTCTTCGCCACCGACGATCTTTTTTGCAGCTTCCTCAGTGGCCTCCATTTACATGGGGCGTCGAACCACTCTGATCCTTCTCATCCCTTTCCCTCATCGAACCACCCCAGCCCACTCCATCTTTTCTACCTATGAACTCCTCTTTCGGTTCGAAAGACTTTGCATTCCACATGGGGAGCCTTGACGATCCTTCCAAAATAATGGCGATGATTGAAGCGTCCGCTCTCAACAATCAAGCCCTTCAGGAATTTTCAGCACGCAATTACGGTGCAGCTGAGCGCCTTCACCTTGACGCTCTCCGCTTGAAGCAGGACTCTTTTGGCGAGGAATCTGTAACCACAGCCCTCACTCGAAATGGGCTGGGGGAGCTGTATCTTGAGATGGGTCGGTTGGACGAGGCGGAATCTCAGTTCAAGAAGGCGCTCGCATTTAGATGCCAGAATGGACCTGTCGTTGACGCCGCGGTGACGAGAGACAACATGGGCGGCGTGGAGGAAGCGAGAGGCGATCTCGTCAAGGCTCGTATGATGAGGCTTGAAAATGATCCAGCTTTCATGGTTTGTAGCAGTCGTGCGGTGAGTCATCTCACTGTTAGCTTCGTCTACTCATATTGATAACCAATTTTTTTATGTGACAAGTGTGCCCGAGCTGATACTTCCAAGATTAGTGACCTGAGTCAATGCGCTCGATGCAAGGTTTGTTTGTCTCTCATGTCACTCGAGAAGGGTGTGATGACATGTTGTCTTGTGCATTATAGGCAGCATTCTACTGCTCTAGTGCGTGTCAGGTTCGTCACAATTTCCGAGATATTCGAAGGTTAGGCCGTTAAGTTTACCGCTTACTCGTTCCAGACTGCCGACTGGAAAGCCCGCCACAAGAAGTTTTGCAAGGGAGCTGCTTAGGCACGAATGCGAAGGATTCGGTAGCACGATAAGTATACATGTTCTGAAAGGTTCTGAATTACTCTCCGCGCAACTTCAGCATGTTGTTCAATGTCTTAGAAAAGGGGTTCCAGATACTCAGGAGGGGTTGCGCAATGATTGATGCCGTTGGTGTAACTCACACCCAACTTGCTCACAATCACCTCTGACTACCATGAACACTTTCTAAAATGTCCTCAAGATCAGAACATGCTTCAAATCCACCCACTGTGAGGCCGATTTCGTTGCCATGTATCATTGTCAATTTCGGCAAGCGGAAGCGCCTGTTTGACGCGTACAAATCGCGTATCAATCACTGTTTGAAGGGTTGAAGGGTACGCACACTCATTTGGATACACCTACCGCCTCCAAATAACTTTTTGGCGTTTCTAGGCGTCTGTAACTCGGGATACGCGGCGGTCTGGGGCTAAGGCAACCCACACGAATGTCACATCTTGTCCAACACTTAGTATCCAGCTCTGACGGATGCGTACCTAACATATCCACATTGCGGCACGGCTGTGGCCGCTCTTGTACCTTGTCTAGGCGCGGCTTCAGCTTCAGCTTCAGTGGATTTTGGTATTCCAACCAAGACGGAGGGAATCACGTAGTAACCCAAATCGGAGAGTGGACAAGCCTGGCCAGTGGAGTGTGGTGAGATAACTCAGAGCAGAAGTTCTTGAGCTTATATTAGGTGAGTGTAGTGCTCCGCTTTTGCTTTCGTATGCTATATAATCCCGACTCAGATGCCCTTCTAGACACTTAACGTGAACTTATTGCGAGCGGGAATGCGCCTCGTGTATTGCCTCGCTTATCAATAACATGGCTCTTTGGGGGGTACGCCCAACCGATTTAGAAGGCATGCCGCCGTCGGCTAAGGTCTACCATTTTAGCGTCGGCAAGCATGTCTCGACCTTCAATTGTGGGATGCCATCCACCCTCTATCGCATTCCATTGGCAAACTGAACCCACATCAATCGCTCATCTCGTTAATCGAACATCCTTGTGTATGACTACCGAGCAGCTACGAGAACTCGACATATCCACATCGCAGCTCTGTTCCCCCACCTTTGGGACGTGTGTATTTGGTCCAGATGGCGAATCCTAGTGGGTCACCGACGTGAATTCGAACATCGACGTACGCACGGTGCTCAGGTGGGGGAGCATGTCTCTCGAGGACCCAAGCTATAAAAAGGGCCATAGCGCTCACAATCCAATCATTCCGCCAACAGTACTCTCCAACGCTTCATCGACATGCCTTCCTCCTTCTCGTCTCTCCTCCTATTTGCTCTCGTCGCTTCTTCGCAAGCAGCAACCATCAGCAATGAACTTCGGAGGCAAATTGTCGCCAGCAACAATTGTGTGAGCCATCTCAATCCAACACTAGGCTCATTTTCTCATCGTGAACTTGTTTTCAGTGTCAAGAGCTGCTAACGAAGCTAGGCAGCAGCAAGGTCATGATGCCTGGCTCTGCGGGTTTCCAGCAGCTCAGCGAGTCATACTACACTCCCCAGGAATCGGAACTTGTGGCACAATGTCGTGTTGCCGCAATGAACGCAGAAGATGTTTCCGAAGCGGTCAAGATCGTCAAGGAGGGCGAATGCCCATTTTCCGTACGCTCTGTTGGCAACATGCCTTGGGCCGGCGCAGCGAACATCGCTAGCCCTGGCATCGCAATCGATCTACGTAACCTTAATGCCACCACCTTATTGGCGGACAAGAAAGTCGCAAGCCTCGGCCCCGGCGGTACATGGGGAGAGGTGTATGATGCGCTTGATCCATTCGGAGTGACTGTTGTTGGTGGCCGATCCAATATCGTTGGTGTTGGCGGCTTCATTCTCGGAGGTAAGTTAGCTTCTCCACGCCACCATTGGATAGGCTGCTGATCAGTTTGACAGGTGGCTTCTCTAACCTTTCGCCCGAACATGGCTTCGCTTCTGACAATGTCGTAAACTATGAAGTCGTTCTCTCCGACGGACGCATTGTGAACGCGAACGCAGCTTCTGAATCCGATCTTTTCTGGGGTCTCAAGGGTGGCAGCACCAACCTTGGCATCATTACTCGCTTCGATGTCAAAGCCTATCCTTTGACTCCCAAGTGGGGTGGCTTCAGAGGCCACACTATCTCGACCGGTCCCGAAATCTTCAACGCCATGACACAGATGATGGTCAAGCTCCGTAACGATCCCCACGGCGGCGGCTCTGTTGTCTGGGGCTACAACGAGATTATGCAGAACGATACCATCTTTTCCTCCTACGCATACCTTGGTGCTGATGTCTCGCAAACGGACCTCTTCGACGACATGTTGGCAGTGCCATTCATCCCTGGCACCGACTCTATCCGCGGCAATACCAACCAACAATCCCTGAGCGGAGAGGTTGACGACGCATTCCCCTCTGGTCTTCGACGCATTTTCTCAACCGTCACACTGAAGATTGACGTTGATACCGTCATTGGTATCTACGAGAAGTGTCACGAACTTTTCGCCCCGCTTGTTGGAAAGCCACAAGTCCAATGGTCCGCTAGCTTCCAGCCCATCGCTGTAACCCACCTGCAAGCTACAGCGGCGAATGGTGGTACTCCTCTAGGCCTCTCCCCCGCCGACGGCGATCTCATTCGTGGGTCTTTCACTTCCATGCGTCTTCTCCCTTACTGACCGTTGTCTTCTTAGTCTTGAACCTGAACACCGTATGGACATCCCAGACCGATGACGCCGCCATGGAGAGCGCGGTTCGTGGTGTGATTGCTTGGGCGACACAAGAGGCTCAAAGCCGCAACTCCTACCACCATTGGCTATACTCAAACTACGCCTTACCCGAGCAGGATGTTTACTCGTCATACGGCTCTGTCAACCACCTCCGCCTGAAGGACATCCAGGCTATGTACGACTCCGACAATACATTCGGCCGCCTTTGGAAGGGTGGTTTTAAACTGTAAATTTGAACATACTGACTTACATCCTTATCTTGCTCCCCTCTCTCAAACCGGACTTTATCTTTATTACACTGTAATCCTGAAAGTAATCCTTCTACATTATACATTTCGTATTCTCTAGCCACTGAATACATCCCAATTCTATCTCCAATGCTTTTTGCGAAGTCTATGGCTGCTCCAACTTCGATCCAGGAAGTAAATCGGACGGAACTTGTCCTTGACTCAGACCTAACCGCGCCCTTATGTTCCATCACAGATTGATAGTAGCTATTATCACATCTACTCTTCTGCTTCACAAGTTGCATCTCGAGAAATCAAGACTCTCATGTACGTAATGCAAATACACCAAGCATCGTGGCCACGCTACTCCCTCTTATCGATGTACTTGATGATTCACTGCCATTGGGATGGCTTGCGGCACGGTTCCTGTATCCAACGTGTGTGCCGATCGCCCGCCTCAGTGGAGACGAACTGGAAGCGATTTACTCAGCGGAAAGCTAATAGCTCTAACACAAGCCTAAACGATGTCATTCGGTTTGATTTCGTTTTCGTTTTCGGTTTACGAGCACTTCCGTGAGTTTGACATCGTCATGGCTCCAATGCGTCTGCTTCCGGACACCACAACAGCCAACTCCCAGCTCCCAGGGCCGTCAAACCACCCTGTATGGAGCTTTGTAGGAAGCGAGACTCAGGCGAAACTTGAAGAGGGTATGTCGTGCACGGGTGCATTCCCATAATAATTCAGTCATGTCGGAGGAATTCATGACAGGGTAAACAAGGAAGACCTGAAGCGGTTTTCCATGGAATTATGACTGCAGTCTGCGCTAGGACGAACGGGGTACACGGTGTTCGTGATAGCGATACCGAAAGGTAGATGCTCTGTCCACGCAACCGAGTAGTACATTCCAGGGTAATTTCAGGAAAGGCGGATATGTTCTAGAAAAAAATGATAACATGCAAACCGAATACGGAGGGCGTCGCACTGGTATATATACCCGACTGGAGTGGGCCTTACTTTCAGTATCCTTCGTGACTCAAAAGCCTCAAACGACCAACAATGTTCAGTTCTTCTTTCACCACCTACGCTATCCTCCTTGCCTCGTCGTTCGTCGCTGCACTACCTGTAGAGCAGGGTAAGCATCCCTCTTCACATACAAGACGGACGAAAAACTGACTGAATTTGTCTCACAGAGTCTCGAGAGGTCGCGGAGAAACGATTCTACTACACGAACTACGTCCCCGAGAAGCGTGGTGACGATGTCCCAGAAAAGCGCTTCTACTACACGCACTATGTGCCTGAGAAGCGCGGCGACGAACTTGAAGAACGATTCTACTACACCAATTATGTCCCAGAGAAGCGCGACGAGGAGGTTCCGGAGAAGCGCTTCTATTACACCAATTATGTCCCTGAAAAACGCGAAGAGGTCCCAGAGAAACGATTCTACTATACCAACTATGTCCCGGAGAAGCGTGGAGAGGAGGTCCAAGAGAAGCGTTTCTACTACACCAACTATGTTCCCGAGAAGCGTGGTGATGAAGTCCTCGAAAAGCGCTTTTATTACACCCACTACGAGGCTCCGGAAAAGCGAGAAGAAGGAGAGGCCCAGGCCTAAGGTGGAGGGAGAGGTCGTGAGGATGGTTGATTCGTTTGGACTTGCAGCTTGGCTTTGGTAACTTCTCGAACACAGTATTAGTATTTTCGGAGAATCGCTTTGGTGGTAGTAGTGTTTCGTATGTTTGATCTTGATTTATGGTTCAAGTTATGTGTGCAGCACCTTTGGAATTGGTGGGATCGACGTCGGTTTGGAAGCTTTGAATCTTCCCATCGACGTCTTCGATTCCGATAGTTCTGTACGAGTTGACAAACTCGAGGGTTGCAGACAACATGGTGGTCGAGGTACAAGGTGTGCTAGTCAGGTAATTCACAGAGCAAACAAACACGAACGCACCCCAGATTTCGGACCGGATGGCTTCTCTGAAATAGCGTATATCATATATATTAGATGAAAAACAACGGCAAAGGAGTAAGCAATGTTAGCCCAAGAGTCCAGCCAGGACAACGCGAACACAATCATGAGCTCGTCACCCATAGGCGACGAGCTTACTTCTGAGTGTGGAGATGTCAGTGAAAGTCTCTAACGAGTGCGAAAAAGACATACCTTTTTGAATATGGAGAAAGGCAGCGTCGTACTCATGCGCTTAGCCAAGGGGACGTGCAATTCTTCCTCTCCAAGGGTTCGCGCCAATTTGTTATAAGCCTTCCGCGCATTGCGTTGCTCATTTAAGTCGCTTGTTCGAAACACTGAAGCCAATAATCTTTGCATCTCTAACCTGCCTGGACTTTCTCTGAATGCATGTGACCTTAGTAGTATACCGGCGGCGCGAGTTTGGCATGGCTTCCGGTTGAAGTCAACCATCTCTTGCTGAATCTGGAGGACGGTTTGGCTGGATGCTGTGGTAGCATCCGGGGGACATAGCAAGTCAATGGCCTTCCATGGATGCTCGGGCTCTGCCCACTGAGCGCCCAACGTGAAGAGCCTTGCTACACGGGGGTCACTTCCTATGTCGCGCAGACGCTGCTCTAGTCCCGCAGCCGCGATCTGATCTGTCATTGTGGGATAAAAGACGAGCTTCCCCGCTGCGTTGTTACCGCAAAGTTCGTGCATCATGTCCACAATCTTGAGGGAAACGGAGGGGAGTCTTTCCACGGAGATATCAAGCGTGAAAATAACGCCAGTGAGCTTGACATCTTGTGAATAGCTATGATAGGATGTTCATATATTGATATTTCGGGAAGGACTGAGCAAAGGGGAGGGATTTACGTTGTCTTTAGCCAGTGGGCAACACGAGTAAGAACTTCAACGTCGGGGAGGGAGGTGTCATCGAACCCGGGGGTGTCGACGAAGACATATCTCCTTGGGCCTTTGTCTAAGGCAACAGGGTAGACCTTGGAGGTGCAGCTTGTAAGTTCGTCGCCAACTTTGACAACACGCGCGTCGCAAAACGTGTTGATTAACTGGGATACACATGTCAGCATCCGATACTATGGGCTGAAGCCAAAGCACATGCCGTTGATTTCCCAGATCCAGTGAGACCGAGGACGCTACGAGAGGAAGACACATAGCTCAATATGATGAACAAGGATACATGGACGTAGGCGAACTTACGCGATGATGACGTCGGACTTGCTCAAACGCATGCCTTCGTGGGAGGGTTGTGGGGCATAGTTGCGAAATATTTTGTTTGGGATGCCACGGACTGCGCTCAGCATACTGGATCCACTGTTCGTGTTACGGGTCCACATCGTGCAGAATGGGAAGGTGAACAGGGAGGAGAGTCAGGTCAGGAATATTGGATAAGGGAGGTATTTGAGGTATTTAGCGAGCTGATGATATGCTGACATGCTTGTTTGTCGTGTCCACTGACACGCCATGGTTCAGTGGCTGTGAGTACGTGAAATCGTGGACGCAAGTTCTGAAACTCGTTGTGAGGAGAGCGATCTCGAAACGGAGTCCAATTATTTACCGATGGAAGTTGCAGTTAGAGTTGTATTCGTGCGATGGATCTGTGGTAGATGGGGATGGGGAGGCGAGAAGGCAGGCCTCTCTCGCATACGGATCCATCGACGAGCAAGGCACTTGGGCAAGTTACCAATTATCGACGGTTGAATCAGTCCACATTGGCATGTGGGGCAATCCCAAGAGTTCCCCCGAGCCTTGAATATGTACATACTAGCGTTTTCTGAGAAATTTCTCTGACACGCGTCAGCTGATAGATGATGAAACGACCAGATGTCGAAAGCCTTACCATCATCGCGCGGTTTTCGGAGGCTTTCAAGATGTCTTGTGCTATGGTTGTGATTGACGTCCATCCGATATTGGTATCGCCTATCACCGGTCGCCAATCTTGAATCGAAAACGGAATTGAGCCCTCGGTCGTCATGACATGACGAGGAGGTGGTTGGAACGGAATTATACACAGTGCGAGATGCTCGCTTGTGCGTTCGAAGAGGAAGAAGGACCTTGTCTCATGTTCAAAGTTAGGATCGATCTTCTCGATTTGGGCGCTACGGGTACGAGACGCCAGAACTGTCAAGTGCAAGTGTTGGGTAGGAAGGGTGAATGCGACGAGATGGCGTATGCTGAGAGTGGTGGTAGAAAGAAAGGATCGAGTCAATGAGGTTGGTTTCGGGGGCGTTCTTGACTGAGCTATGTCATCCATCTGTTCCAACGTTCACCTCCAAGGCGTGCCCTGAGGTGGTCGCAAAAAAGAATGGTTGAGCGGAGGTTATGTCAGTCTATGTGGCACGCGGAGGTGAGACGACAAAGGAAGGAAGATACACATAACCATCGACAAGGCAAATGGCTAGGTATCGATCGTCACGTTGGCGGAACCCTGAGATTCCTGAGCCTTGAGTACTGCGCACTGTCAATCGCTGGCTGGTAGAAGATGAATGAAACGTCGAAATGTCGAAAGCCACCGCATGGGTCCGTGGTGAGGCTATCGGAGGCTTTCAAGGGTTTGGCTCGATAACGGAACCGAGAGGGTGGGACCGAGGGAGTCGACGTAGAAGTAATGCGGTGATGCGAAAACGAGGAATTCGAACGCGTCGACGTTTGTATGGTTACGGTCGAAGCCTGGATTGTCCAGCGGTCTGGCAGGATATTCTGAGAGGCAAAGTTGCTTGTGGTCGGTCATCTTAGTTGGGGACGAGGGAGGGAACTACCGATGCGAGTGCGAGTGGAGTAGTGTATGTGAGTGATTGGGTGTCCAGGAAAGGTTGGGTGAAGGCATCTGAAGCCGGTAGACTTGAGTGTAAGTTGGAATTCCCCGAGGCGGTGGGGTGAGTGGATCGGAGAATAGAGTAGAGTCCACGGTAACGGACGATATTTGGGCCTTGAGGTGGGCATCCCCAATTACTTTGAGGCGTAGAGGCCTAGAAACCCACCAGGCATCGATATGATCTATGATCCCTTTAGACTTTCGAAGGCATCACCACTTTCAAAGTTTATGGTCTTGCGCCGAATGGGTGAACGATTGAACGTTTGAACGTTTGTACACGTCCGTCATCATTTCGGCTACTCGTTGTGTTACTGTTTGTTACCTTGCGAACGAACGTGCAAGGGTGTGCAACTGTGTTCTTATCCTTGGAGATGGATGGAGGTGGATGGAGGTGGGGTGGGTGGACGCTGGAGAAGCTGGAACAGATGCCAGTGATAGGTTCGTTTGTTACCGGACACAACCAGCGTGATCATAGAGAGAGATCGTTTGAACGATCAAGATGGACGATGCAGGATGGAAACGTCGAAGCTGGAGCTTGAGTTCGAGTTTGAAATTTTGAATGCACAAGGATCCAGGGATGTCGTCTGTCCCTCCGTGAAGGTTTTAAGAAATGAGAAATGAGAAATGCGCGGCGTTCATGGTCGCTGTTCAACGTTCAAGGAAGCCTATAGGCTTGGAGTCAGAGTGTAGGGATATACTCTAGCGCAGACGGTTGTGTGAATCTCGAAGCTTGAAGATGCGGTCGGTCCATCGGTCGTTGTGGATAGAATGCAACTTATATATAATGGCGTCGGGCAGAACTGATTATGATGGCATTCGACAAACACGATAACCACAAAACCACACAAAACGACATTACATAAACCACACAAAATAATATTAGAGTCTAGACGATGGATGTATCTCCCCTTCTACGATCCGCATGCGTACGTACGAGCATACAAGGAAAGTTCTCAAGTAAAAACAAGAAAAAAAAATGAAGGTGTAGAAGGGAAGAAATCTTTAAGAAGATTGATCTGCGCCCCGTTTCCCCTAACCGATGTCCATTGGATGTGGGCGTCGTAGTGAATAAGAGGCGTGTGTGTACGTAGAATGTGTAGGATGAAGGTGGAGGTATAGGTGGAGGTGGAGGAGAGTGTGGGTGGGTAGGGAGATGAAGGGAGGGAGAGAGAAGGGAGAGATGACGGAAAATCTTACCGAGTGGAGAATCTTACCAGTTCAGACGGACGGATGAGAGAGCGCAACACACTCAGCGTATAATATCAAAAGGTGTATAGAGTAGTACATGAATCATGATCACGGTGTTGTGGATGAATCAATGAATCAAGCACGGAGCTGGTTGCGGAGGTTCTCCTCGAGGGGGCCTTTGGGTCTGATGAACTTGACGTAGGCGCCGTCTCTGTCATCGCATCGTACATTAGTGGGCGAGATAAAAGATAAGGAAAGGGCTACGCACTGGAAGACCTTCTTCTCCTCCTTGAGCTTGAGGTAATCCTCCTTATTCACACTCGTGAAACCCCACTTCTTCGAGATGATGATCTTCTGACGACCCGGGAACTTGTATCGCGCACGACGGAGGGCTTCGATGATGACGGGTGCGTTATTCTCCTTGCATCGGATGGAGAGGATGATTTGGCCAATGTTGACGCGGGCAGCCGTGCCATACGGCTTCCCCCACGCGCCCCGCATACCCGTCTGCAGCCGATCCGCACCGGCACACGACAACATCTTGTTGATACGCAGCACGTGGAAGGGGTGTACACGCACACGCATATGGAAGGAATCCTTCCCGGAGGTTTTGGTGACGTATTTGTTGGCGCAGATGCGGGCTGCTTCGAGGGCTTCGGAGGAGAGTTGCTCGTATTCGTCGGAGACGAGGTGGCAGCAGAAGGGGAATTCGTCGACGTTGGCGCGTTTGCGGCCGAGGTCGAAGATGCGGATCTATTAAAAATAAGTGTTTGTGAATTGATTAGTTTAAGGAAGGATGAGTGGGTTGAAAAGGTGGGTGGGGAGGGGAAGTGGGAAGGGGGAATGGGGGCGAACCTTGGGATCTGGGACACCACGGTTGTAGCGAGACTTGGGGTAAGGCTTGTTCTTACAGTAGCGGTAGCAGCGAGCTGGACGACGACCCATCGTAGATTCTACACCACATCACACCAAAAAAAGCACCAAGTCAGTACAACCATACATCGGTACATCATCAAGTCCATCCAAAACCCTCGCAAACGCATCCATCCCATCCACCACTCCAACCGTCGTGGATTCGAGTTGAAACGACACATCAGGATACGAGGAATGGGACTTACATAGATTTGGGTGGATTTGAGGGAGGGGTGGATGATGGCGATGGAGGATGGGGACCGCTCGCTCTTTTATATGGGGCGGTGGACGATGACTAAACGCGGTGATTTGGGATGAGTAAACAGGATTGCGAATTCAAGCTCCGAGTAATTATGTAAGATTACGTAAGTTAATGATGTGGTAAGGAACCTAGGAAGGGTTATGTAAGTGAATTGAGAAAGGGAATTGGGAGGGTGCGTGTGTAAGTAAGCAAGATCCGCACGTGTTTGAGTTTGGTGAAGAAAAAAAAGGCGGACATCTGAATCGTCCTCCTCCTCCTCGACCCTCCATTTTCTGTCTGTGTCTATCTGTCTAGATTATACCACCAAAAAACGATGCCGGGCGACGAGGAGAAAGAAAAATCGTCAAAATCAGCGAGTGCTGCGTCGAAGGGTGAGTTTGTTGGTTTCGTATATGGAGGAGTGATGCATAGTAATGACATGACGATTTTTATCTTTCGTGGTCCCCTTGGTGTTCTGTGTTCTATCTGGTTATCTGGTTATTCTGGCTACATTTAACATGGTATGTTTCGTGGATTACAGGAAAAGACGTCTCGCACGTCCCCTGCAAATTCTACAAAGTCGGATCGTGCACTGCGGGGTCTTCGTGTCCGTTCTCGCACTCTGCGGCGGATACGGGGCAGAAGGGCGTGTGTGCGTGGTTCGTGAAGGGGACGTGTAAGTTTGGACACAAGTGTGCGTTGGCGCATGTGTTGCCGGGGCAGCCGATGAATATGGATAGGAAGAATAAGAAGGCGGCGCAGGTTGCTGCTAATAGTGGGGGAGGTGGTAATAGAGAGGGAGGAAGGGAGAAAGAGAGGAG